>JANRGW010033230.1:0-21862 GCA_024733675.1 Psilopsiagon aymara
GGGCCGCCCGCCCGGCCCCGCCATGCCCATCCGCGCGCACTGCACCATCTGCTCAGACTTCTTCGACAACGAGCGCGACGTGGCGGCCGTGCCCTGCGGCCACACGTTCCACTACGTCTGGTGAGCGCCCGCCCGCCGAGGGCCTTGGGGGGGGTGTGTGTGGGTACCGGTACCGGCGGCTCCCGTTCTCGCTCCGTTTGCTGTCGCTCTGCTGTGTGGCAGCTGTAATGGTGGTGGCTTCTTCGCTTCGTAGCGGCTCCTGGAGCTGCGGCCGCAGCCCGGTGGTGCCGTCAGCCCGCGGCCTCCCCACTGCGGAGCTGGCGGATTGCTCCGCACCGGGTGTTTGTGCGGGGGGAGCGGCGCCTCCCGGGCGCTGCCGTGCTCCTGCTGCCGATGTTGTGGAAGTGCTGGTGTCGGACGAAGCGGTTCCAGGGCAGAAAGAAGCGCTGTATGCGGGGAGGGAGCAGGTGTTTGCTGTCCGGGGACGGCCGCATCTTGACCAGTGCCACAGCTCAGGCTTGCTGTGCTCTAACAGCCAGCGGAGGAGGGAGAGCTTCCGAAGGAAACCTGACAGCTCCAGGTTGTTACCGTGCTCCAGAAGTAAACACTTTTGAGCGTGATGTGATGCCTTGGTTGCTGAATGTGCTTACAGCTCTCCCGGGGAGCCCGGCAGGTTTGTGTTCATCATCTCAGCACAGTGGCCCAGGCTCCCTCACTGCATACATGTGTGTTTGGTGTCAGCAGCACCCTTTGGAGCTGACCGTGCTGGGGATCTCAGCTGTCATATCCTGATACAGCAGCTCCTGTGTTGTTCTTCATGGTGATCCATTTGCTCCTGCAAAGCTACCGTTGTCCAAAGGCTCTTTCACAGGGAGATCTGAGCTCTGCAAAGACTCTGCCTTGGTAAAGATAAGCTCACACACTAAATTCAGCTGGGAATTGTCTCAGAGGTGAAGGAAGGGTGCCTGTGCTGAAACACGGTGTTCCTGTTAGCTGCACCTCTGGACTAAATGCATTTCTGTTTTTAGCTGTAAAAAGGAGGTGTATCCTGCTGTCTTCTGGTGACCGGGGGGGCTCTGGGAGTAGTGCTTCTGGGGTTTAAGGATTTACCAGGCGTTTTCTTTTCCTTTCTTAGTCTCATCCAGTGGTTTGACACAGCACCCAGCAGGACCTGCCCTCAGTGCAGAATCCAGGTAAAACCGTCACCTGTGTACACCTCTCTATGACACAGCACTCTGCAGACGGCCTCAAGGCGCTGTGGCCTAGGCCTGGGATGGTATGTTGAAGAGGCTTAGGGTATGAAACACAGAGTTTTCTGTCACCTCAGGGTCTCCTCAAGGGGTTAGAGTGTGATCTTCTTTCAGCGACCATTCCAATCAGAGGGGTGGTCTGAGGGTGCCTTGCTGCTGTTCCTGTTGTAGCTTCCCCAGAAAGGGTCTCTGGGTTCTCATGGCTTTTATTTATGCTGAGTAAGCATTGGCATAATGATGGAAAGGGCTGGAAGGGGTTAATCAGGCCAGGTTAATCTGACTTGTGTCTCTAGGGTACCCTACCCCTTGCCATCTGGTAAGCAGCCCATTCTGCTGCATGTGGTCCTTGTAATTGAGGTGCTTTGCAGCACTTGGCTCTTTGTTGAGCAAAGCAAAGGCTGGAAAGGGAAGGAGGGATTTGAAGGATGTGCACTGCTTCTGAGATGGGAAGCCAAGGCTTGAGGATCCAGTGGCTTAATTGGGACCTGAATTTCTCTGAAGTCCTTTATATCACCAGTCTTAATGCTGCCAGTAGGTCTTGGTGTGTAGTGGCTGCAGGAGATGTTGCCGCACACTCAGATGTGGGTTTTCAGCCAGCTGCAGCTCGGGATTGTTCTGTGTTCATGCTTCTTTCTTCCTCTCAAGGTCTTGGCCCTTGTTCCTTCCTTGACTTGTTGATTCCCTCTGTTCTTCACTGCCTCTTACATCTCTGGGTTACCATGGAGTTATCGCGAAATAACATCTTATGTAGCAGTAACCATGCAATTAGCTGGTGTCATGACTGTATATAATACTTAAAACACAAAGCTGTAACTGCATGGGGGAGGTGTGGAGAGCTATCAAATTCAATTACAGCACCTTCTGCCTGCAGAAAGCATCACGTACTTCTGTCTTAGGATTTGGCATCATGTTAGCTCAGCGTCAGCTGCTTGGGCCTTAGCTGCCAGAGAACAGACTGCGCTTGATTCAGAAATGCCTGAATCTTTCTGCTGCAGCTCAGGAGCTTGGCTGGAGTCGCGCTCACAAAACTGAGTGGGGGGTCTGCTGCTGTGCTGATGAGCCAAAGCAGAGCATCGTCACTAACGGTGTTGAGCATGTGATCTGACTTGTCTTTCATGGCCTTGTGACAATATGGTACCTTTTCCCTCTCCATCTGACTTCCATATCCGTTGTGTATCTGTGCCATCAACCTCTTCTGTCTCCTGTGTTTAGGTCGGCAGAAAACACATCATCCATAAGCTGTTTTTTGATGTTGCCTTGGAGGAGCAGGCAGTGCCGGATGCAGAGACCTTGCAGGTAATTTGGCTATGTGGATCTGTTGTGTGACCTTGGGAGCATGGTCTGGGCTACCCATCCTCTGCCAGCAGCTGCTTCCTGAGCTGGTGCTTGCACTGCTGTGCTCATGTTTCAGACCTGAAGCACATCAGTGTCTCCTGCCTGTCTCTGTTCTCCTTCTTGGTGCTTGCCTAGTCTCAGCTCTGTTGTAAGGAAGTCTCCATACAGTGATTTAAGAGTTCCCCCTGACCAGGACTTATGAAGCCTCCTCTACTTCACTGCTCTTTCTTCTGGTTCTCACCTTACCTGGAAAGCTCCCAAAGCAGCATCAAACAAACATCCAACTGCCACTTCTCCCTTGGTGTATCAAAACCTTGGGGATGAGGCTGCAGAGCTCTTCGAGAAGGCAGGAGAAGGAAAATCCCAAGTGCGGTTAATTGCTCCTAGTGTCTGTGGCTTGGTTGTGTGTGAGCTCTGCTTACGCCTTCATTGGAGGAAGTGCCCTCTCCTCACTTGTGTGCAGGTAGGTTTGTTTGCACAGATTGTAAGGAAGTAGGACAGGGTGGTGAGAGTCATGGTTCTCTGAGAGAGATTAGAAATAGACTGCCTGAAGCAGTACCAGCAGTGGCAACAATGCTGAGGCTGGTCCCTGGGGAGGATCCTGGCTGGAGCTGAGTGCTGGGTGATGTTCTCTAAGCTCCACTTTTAGGTGTAGAGAGCTGGGGGTGATGAGAGATGAATGCAGAGTAGCTGTTCCACTGTTCCATGTGTTCCTCCTTTGCTTAGTATGGATGAAGCATGGCTCCTTATGTCTTGGAGTTGTCTGTTCCAAAAAAAATAACTGGTTGACCTTGGTATAATGGGATGCTTGTACCCTCTCATGTTTAGAATCAGCATGTGCAGCAACCATAATTAGCAGTTGCCATGACAATGCTATATGTATATCGTATGTTTTTAAAATAGAGCCAGCCAGACTATAATGTCAGCAGCACTGTCGTTCTCCAAGATCGCTAATAGAAGAACTGCAGGCTGAAGTGTGTGTGCTGAGGAAATGAAGATGCATCTCAGGGCACTTGAAGCTGTGTTCCCTAGAAGCAAAGCAGTGGCTTGGAGCAGATAAACATTGCCTTTAGTACATATTCCAATCTGCTCTCATGAGTGTAAATACATGAGTGACTCAGAAATGGGTTGACTGGAGAAAATTGCCCTAGAAAAGCTTTCTTTTCCCTCTCACCCCTACCCCAGGATCTAAGATGGGCTCCTCCAGGCATGCTGTGCTGAAGAACTGCTCCCGTGCTCAGAGGCAGGATTGTGCAGCCACCCCTGCACAACAAGCTTGATGGTAACTCATCATGCTCCTACACAGTTTGCTGTGTGGCTGTCAGAGCAGCATCTGGCCCTGAGTGTGCAGCTTTCCTAATGAGAGTGCTGAGGTCACTCTAAAGGCAAAGAACCAAACATTTTTGGTGTAGATTAGCTTGTATGGGTGTTTACTGCCTCATGCATTGATTCAGCTTGCTGGGCTGATGCTGGTTTGTTACATATTTCCTGTGTGCTGCCTTGTTTCTGAAGGACATGGAGCGCCTTAAGAACATGGGTGAGTATCAGGGGTGGGATTGGATTTAATGTCCATCTAGGCTGGAGTTCTGTCTGTGATGGGATATCTGAAACTGGGCAGGGCAGCAGTTCAGCAGGGCAAACACACGGTGGGCCATCCCCCAGCTCTTTAGAAGTTGAGAATTGGTGACTTCTTCAGCCAGAAGTGATTTCACCTGAAAAAGCCTCCAAACCCAGGGTTTAGTGCCAACCACTGCCTGTCCCTGCAAGAGCCTGAGCATAGAGTGGTAGTTTGTTCTGAAACCAACTGGAGCTGTATCTCTGCAGCCTGCAGATGTCCTGAAATGAGCATTTGGCCTCCTGCCATGGAAAGGTTGGACTGGGGCAAGGCAATGTGCTTCAGTGTGCTAGGAAGCAGAATGTTAGCTGTGGTCCTCTTGTTGTCTTGGGGCTCTGAAGAAGTGATGCCAGGGCTGCTTTGCTTCTCACCACCAGCATTAGCTTCAACTAAAACACTGGAGGGAACTTGGTACCCTGGAGTAGCTGCAGACCACACGCTGAACGCTGCTACATGCCCAAGTGTTTCTGGGTGCTGAGCCTGGGTTTATCCTTTGTTGCTTTTAAAGATGGTCCTTGGTGATTTAAACAGTCTCCATGTGGCTGTTTCCAGAGTGGGAAAAGTGTGAGGTTTTGGGTGTAGCGCTGTGGTGAGACCATCTGGAACCCAATACTTCCAGTCGCTTGTGATTTGGGGAGCAGAGAGCCCTTCTTCCAAAGCGGACTAGAAGACTTCGGCTTCTTCAGCTAGGTGATGAGGAGACAAGAGGAGAAGAATTCCTGCCTGTAAACCCGCTGGGGAGGGTAGAAACCTGGGAAGACAGCTGTCTGTGATGAGGATATATTAATTTGATCTTGGGAAAATGTGGCCTTGTAGCTCAGGCTGGCAGAGAGAGGAGAGCTTCTATCAGAGGAGTGAAAATTGGAAGCAGCCTTTAGGAGCTGTGGCGGAGGATGAGGATGAAGGATTTTGGATTAAGTTGATGAATGAGGTAATGTTACATAGCTGCCTGCAGTAGCCTGGGATTTCTTTGCTATCATGCTAATTAGCACATCTTGTGAGCTCACTAATCGTTACTGAATAGGACTCTGAGGAAGCTTCTTCAGAATAGCTTCTGCGGCAGAGCTAATTCCATGTCAGCCCTCCAGATGTTGTCCCCCCCAGGGTCAAATCCAAGTCAGCTCTGTTAGGTTTTGCATTTAGTCCCTCCTGCTTGCCAAGCTTTGCATCCCATATTCTCTTTCTTGCCTTTACTGTCGGTAGCAGAGCTTCACTCTGGTCCCATCAGATCCGTGGTCACTGGCAGTGCTATTCTCAGCTCAGATTTGCATGTAACGTTCTGGGTTGCACAGATTTGTGTGCTCTGCTTCAGTACTGTGTTGGCATTTTATTGTGGTTTTATTCCACTGCAGTTCCTGCCTGACTTGTTATGTGCTTTCCTCTGCAGTTCTCTAACACAGCTTTTTAAGTAAGTCATCTTCTGTTGACTCTTTCCTGTATATATTTGTGTCTCTCTCACTCTATTTGTTTTTCCCCTTTTTTAATATTATATATAGATATCCTCTCTTTATAACCTCTCTACATTTTATTTGACTATTTGCCAGTGTTCATAAATCCTGTCTCTATAATTTAAGCTATGGGGCATTTGCTGCCTCTTTTTGATCCTTAATGAAGGCGTGAAGAAGTATTTGATGTTCCTCAGAGCCTTGTGGCACCCAGGAGACATTATGCACTCTCAGGTTGCTATGGTATGGATTGGTTTATGGGTGATCTATTTGTGGCTGTTCAACTAAGCTGTTAGCTCGTATCAGCATCCTGAATGGCAGTGACTTCAGTGTCAGTCAGAATGCTGGCTGGTGCCTTTGGATTGTGTGCTGGGTGACCTTCTCACGTGTTTGGACATACCCTCCTGTCTCCCATCAGTACTCGATTCAAGTTCACTTCAGTTCAAAGCAACTCTTAATCCAGTTAGTCTGGCAACATCCCTGCCTTATTGCCTTGTTTAGGTAAAACATTATAAAAATTGCTCCTGTCTGATTTCCTGTGTTTCCCTGAGAGCCTTCTAAAATTATTCAGCTAAAACAAGATGACTGGCAGTGTGAGAAATACAAGGTTGACAAGGCTAAGATGAAGCTGCCATCTTCTCTTCTCCCCCTGAAGGATGCCAGTTGGAGGTGCTCTTTGCATACCCTGTGATAGTACTTGCTTGTAACTTGGTGCTTGCTGCTACCGCGTTCACTTCTTAGCACCTGGCTGGTGCAGATGTCCTGCTAAGAAACCTCTCAGGTCCCTTTAGGATCTGTTGAAAGCTCCTCTTTCCTAATTAGGTTTTCTGTGTTGTGTTTCAGAATGAGCTGGACAAGGTGAAGGCTGAGCTCTCCATGAAAGGTGAGTTTCAGCCACCTACTGGGGGCAGCAGCCCATGATCAGCAGGTCCTGGGCTCTGCCTGTGCTAGGTGGCTTGTCCAGGCCTGAGGAACCCCTAAGCAGAGCCTACCCCACTCTGAAGCTGAGGGTATGGTGCAGGCTGCTTTTTCTAAAGATGAGACCACCTAAAGTTGGACAAAGCTTGCTTGACAGAGCCAGAGGCCAAAGCCTGGCCCAGCTCTGCTGTAACTGGGGAGCGTTCTGCAAGCTTGGAGACATATATGCAGTTTTCTTGCTCCTCTTCCTAATTATAAGCTGCTGAATTGCAGCTCAGCTATATCTGGAGCAGGCTTGCTGAAAGCAAGCCCCTTGGTTTGCTCCCTGGGAAGCTCACAGCTGCACATGGCAAAGCCTTGTTCCCTCCAACAGATCTAACTGCCCAAAAGCAGCAGTGGGAAGGCTTTGGATGTTTTTGGCTGTTGCAGTGCCACATGTGTTGCATGAAGAGCAGACGGAGTTCAGTGTGTGCGCTTCCATTTCCCCATCTTTAATTTTAGAGGATGTTTGAGGGAGGCAGGAAAAGCAAAAGCCCTGGAGACTTGTCGATGGGTTTTAAGCATCGTCTGTAGGCAGCTTGTCATCAGAACATGAGTCATGAGCAGCAAAAGGAAAATGTCACTCTGAGTGACAGAAATCCAAAGACACACTAGCAGAAGGGGGGAAACAAAAGCTCTTTAAAGAATGCTGGGGGCTCACCCACGCCACAAGAGTCGTCTTTCCTCTCTGCCTTCCCTGCATGCACGAGACAGACATGAATAGCCAGTAGATTGAGGATTCGGTCCTTAGCCCAAGAGCAGAATTGGATGGTCTGCAAGTCTCTATTCTGAGGCCTGTTCTCTTGCCAGCTTATTTGAGTTTAGTGACTTGGTAGAGAGCCAGATCTTCTGGGGAAGGTGTCTGGGATTCTTGCTAGGATGTTATCCAAGAAAAACTGCTCGAAGGCCTGCTCGTCTTCTCGGCTTCTGGTAAGTAGAGGCTGGATTTGACGTTCCCGGTCCCATTCTCTTTTCATATTGGAAATGAGAAGCTCCTTCCCACCTCCTGCCTCATTTGCTGCGAGCACTCTGCTCTCTGGTGGTTCTTGTGTATAAATTCTTCACTTTAAAGATGTGCTCTTTGCTGTGCGCTGTAGAGGAGCTGTGTAATTGCCAGTCACTGATCAGCTTGCAAATGGCTCTGGAGGTGCTGAGCTCTGAGCAGACCCAGCAGGCGCTGTGGGAGGCACTCTGAATGAGCTGGAAACTAATTCCTGCAGCACGGGGAGGTTCGATTCCTGCCATCTGCCTCTGGGCAGCTGGGAACGGAGGAGGGGGAAGCCCAAGCTCTTTTGGTGGATGTGGAGTCCCTGAAAATGAAGGGGGGTGTCTCCAGGCTCTGCTGCCTCTGTTGAGGAAGGGTTATTTACATCAATGGAGAGAAAAGGTTTTGCTAAGTAACAAACGTTTCCCATGGCAGCTCTGTGCTTCTGCTGGGATAGGTTCCTCTCTTCTTCCCCAGTGCCATGTGGCTCTTTTACTGTTGGATCAAGCGATGAAGCTTGCTCTGCGGGTCATGCTTCCATGGGATGTGGTGGCACAATCTGAAGCTGGATTGCTTGCAAGGAGAAAAAGCCTTTTTGGAAAGGCACTGATTGGCTCCCCACTACTGCTAGGCTGCAGCCGTGGGGGCAAAGGCAAAAGATACTGAGCTGAAGACTTTAACCTGCTCTCAGCAGGGTTAGAGAGGTTCCTGCTTTTCCTCAGTGCCCACCTGCTCCAGGCTTTCCAGCAATGCTGGCTGCTCCCTGTTTAGGTCTGTCAGCTTCTGATGGTGATTATTGCTTTTTGTGATGCTCTGTGCTTGCCTCAACAAAACAAATTGAATTCTGGCAGTGTTTTACACTACCTTCTGTCTTGTGGTCAGAGGCATGTGCTTTGCTCCTGGATTGTCTGCCTGGGGAGAGACAGCAGAACTCCAAGGTTGTGCCTTGCAAAAAGTGGTCACTCTGGGGAATCTGCTTGAGTTGTGGCATGTCCTGTGAAGTCCCCAGTGCCCAGCAGAGCTCTGCTTTACTGCCTCTTCCCCTTTGATGTAGGTGCAGCAGCGCAGTGGTGCAGCAGTGTGGTGGATCTCTGCGTGCAGCTGCCTGACAGCCCAAGAAAGGGCTTCCTGATACAGAAGACTACACGTGGAAAGGATGGGCTCGGGGCTGTGCTCTCCACCTCTGTGACAGCTCAGTGTAACTAGAGAGAAAGGCTTTCCTTGCGCAAGCCTGGCTTAGAGAGCGTGCAAGAGTTAAGATGCAGCAGCTTAATGCTAGCAAGGCTGGCACTGGAAAGCTATTAAAGGGAATTTTTTATCTTTAGTAAAGAAAATCTTGAAGCCTGCTGGCAGTGGGGGAAGCAAATGCTCGGTATAGACCCTGGTGCAGACAGCACTTGGGGAAATGTGTCTCTACAGGAACAGCCTCCTCCTAGCAGCCTGGAGCCTGAGACTGCAAGCAATGTCTTTGTTGTGCTCCTGCTGCTGTGGGGCAGCTGAGGTCTGGGTTTCCAGGCCATGACCTTTTCCTTTTTTCTTTTCCAGAGAAAGAAAAGCGGGAATGCCAGGCAGTTGTGGATGGGCTGAGGGACACCCTGGATGTGCGCAATGCCACAATAGAGTCGCTGCAGAAGGTGCTGGGAGAGACAGAGATGCTGTGCTCCTCTCTCAAGGTACCTTTCTTCTCCCCAGCAGGACTTCAGCTCTAAGCAGCACATAGTCGGCGTTAATTTTGTTGAAGATCTCTGCAGGTCCTGCTAATAAAGGGATTGTGCTGGTGGGATTTTGGATCTGGTGCCTTGAAATGCTTGTCTCTTGATCTCTGAATGACCCGAGGGCAGCGGAGCTGGGTTTTCATTTTGGCTTTATTAATCTGAAGTGAGTGGTGTTGCTGGTCTTGAGGTCCTGTGTGTGCTCCACCTGGGGGTGATTCAGAGGTGTGAAAGCCAAGCCTGTGGTCTGTGTACATGTGGCTGCTTGCTGGTGGCCGCGGTGGGGGGAGAGAAATCTAGCCTGAGGGATGCGGGCTGAGCCTTGCTAATGGGGTGGCAGTGCTGATCATAACGGTAGCAGCATGAACCGAGGGTGGGAGCTGGCCCCAGCGCCCATTGCTGAGACACGGGCTCCCTGCGGTAGAATGTTCTCCTGAAATGGGTTTAGGCCAGACGGGATTCAAGGAAAATTAGTTTCTTGGTTTGATTGGAGGAGAAGTCAAACTGAAATATACGGAGGGGGAGTTGCAAGCTTCAGCTAAGTGGGATTTGATCCAGCTAACTCTCCTGTCTGTATTCTGTTGCCAGGGCTTCTGTTTAGTTAGGCTAGTAATGTGTGAAGTCCAGGGATCAAATATTCCTGTTGTGTTTCAGCATGCAGTGACTCAGTGTGTAGTCATGTACTGTGCGTAAACAGCAAGTGGAAGAGCAGGAGCTGCTTTGTTGAGGTGTCTTGTAGTGTGCAGAGCAGCTTTGCCTGGCTGGGATGGGCACTGCTGTGTGAAGCGGGCATGACAGTCACAGGAAGATGGGTTTCAGGCATGTGGAGTTGTGAGCTGCAGGCTGAAAGGCATGGGAGGGGTTGGCTGCACTTCCTAAGGTTGGATCTTTGCCTGATAGCCTGAACTGCATCATGTTCCTTCACCTGCGAGGCCAACTGGTCCAGGGAGACCTCACAGGTCAACATATATGAGGGTTGCTGGGTCGTCTTGCTTATGTCACCTGCAGCTGGGCTCCTGTGGGAGGAACCAGCCCAGGAGGTCTGTCTGACACTACCAGTGTGGGGCTGTCCCGGGGCAGAAGGACAGATACAGGAAGGAATCGATGCTAGACTCTTCTTGCTGTGAGCCAGCACAGCTTTTGCCTGACCATGGGGTTATCTTGAGTCTGCTTGGGTGTAAAGGCAGCCGCTGTAAAGAGCCATGCCACAGACGCTCGTGGGATCCTGGGTGCATCAGTGACAGGATACTCCTGATGCTTCCTACTCCTGCAGAAACAACTGTGACAATGGAAGCTGCTGTTTGCTGCTCAACTCAACAACTCTGTGATTGGCTTTCCTGCCTTGGCACCTCAGAGGATGCTCTGTGGTTATCTTGCCTGTTGCAGAACCCTATGTGTGCTTAAGTCCTTCAAGGGAAGCTGGGCAGGATGGAAGGATTAGGGGCCTGCAGGTATCTTTTTCTGTGGTGTACAGGGTTTCTAGCTGAATGCCAAGCACTGTCTTGTACTGCATCATTAAAGATTAAAGCACTAAACTTCTGCAGTGAAAATATAGATTTAACTAGCCATGGCGCAGGTCAAGCCCACAGGCTGCAAACCATTCCTTGTCTTCTGCTAGCGCTGTCTGATGCTGCTGAACCTTTGTGTCAGAGTTTGCTGCCCTTTCAGGCATGTCTGGGGCTGGGAATGGCTCCAACCTGGCACAAAACACTGCTTCGGGGACCTGAAGTGTAGAGAGCCCTGGTTAAAGAGAGCCGAAGATGGGCTCTGCCTTAGCAAGAGTAACACGGGAGTCTGCAGCACTGCCCCTCTGCAAAGTCCCAGCAGCTTCACAGCTGTTTGGTTTCTGTGGCAGGAAGCAGATAAAATCCTTTAACTTCTGTGTGGAAGGGAGCTTTACGAGTGATGGTCTTCTGCCAGGCCTCTCCGTGGAGTCAGCACTGTGCTGAAACCAAGCCCAGAGCCCTTTGCAGGCACTGTGCAGGGTGCCCAGGCACACACAAACCTAGACAACGTGGATGCATTCAAATGATGCTAATCCTGGCCAGCTTCCCCCTGTCCATACTGCAGATCTATGCTTTTCCAGCTCAGCTGAGGTTCTCTGTTACTGCTGCCTGCTACTGGAGAGCCTGGCAAGGTGAGGCCTGCAGTGGGCTTGCAGCCTCTCCAGGAAGGTGAGAGAAGTGTCCCAGGTGGGTGTCAGGTTTGGCTGAAGTCTCCTGGAGGAGACGCGCTCAGCAATTCCTATTAATGCTCTGAGCATAAAGAAGGAGACCTGGGAGGGAAAATAAAGGGATCAGCTGTGCCTGGAGGAGAAAGCAATAGCAAGGTTTGCTTGCTGTGGGTTTGCTTTTGACAAACATTGTCACTGCGTACAGGGGACTGCACAGCCCCACAGATGCTTCCAGCTGAGCAGAGGCTATGGTGTGGTTTCAGCACCAGATTCCTCTTGTGATGAGCACTGAAACCCTGCAGCACTTGCAAGGAGCAGAGCCGGGGGTGCAGCAGAGAGGGAGATAAACTCTCCGTAATCCTAGGCTGCTGAGGTGGCGATAGCATTAAGAGCCAATGTACGCTCCCAGCTGCCCGCAGTGCGCATAAGCCAGGATGTTTCTCTAGCAATCCCTGGAGCCTTCCTAACGGTCTGCGTGCGCTTGCTTCTCTGCAGAAGCAGATGAAATTCCTGGAGCAGCAGCAGGAGGATAACAGAAGTTCAAAAGAGGAGGCCCGCCGCCTGCGAAACAAGCTGAAGAGCATGGAGCGGTGAGATCCCAGCTCTGGGCCTTGCTGGTGGGCTGCATGCCTCTCCCCTTCCGGGAGGGAGGGGAGGGTCTTGCTGTGCCTGCTGCAGCCTCCACATGCTGGCTCATCTCATCTCATGAGGTTGGAAACTGGCGCATTGTTGCAGGCCTGTCTGTGCTTCTGCCCCTGCTGTGTTTCCAGGCAGTTTCAGGAGGGACAGAATCCCGGCCCAGGAATGCAGTCAGCCATAGGGCTATAGGGCACCAGAGCTGCCACATCAGCTCCATGTGCATTGTGTGCATGTGCAGCTGCCCCTTCTCTAGTCTGTCCATGCAGGGCTATTTGTCCCTAGCAAAAAGCCCTGCTTGTGGTTGCGCATTTGTGTCTCTTTCCTCACAACATTCAGAGTGCCTGTAGCAGGAGCCTAGGCTGCACCAGCCCCTTGGGGGAAAGTGGGGCTTCAGTCTCTCTCCCAGCTGTTTGTCACTCATGAGCTGAGGGGACTTCATCTCTTTTGTGCAGCATTGAGCTGTTGCTTCAGAGCCAGCGCCCTGAAGTGGAGGAGATGATCAGAGAGATGGGAGTCGGGCAGGCGGCGGTGGAGCAGCTTGCCATCTACTGTGTCTCGCTGAAAAAGTAGGTGCTGTGGGCTTGGCACTTGGCTCATGCTGTCCTGGGTGTGCTATGGGAGAGCCCTCTGCCAAGTACCAGCAGGTACACGGGCAATGTAGGGCTCTTGCTGCCTGCTTGGGCCTCCATTTGGTTTTGACTGACAGATCGTGGGGACCTAGATTGGAGCCTGTCACAGTGAACTGTTCCCGTTGTCACTGTAGTGACATGTGTGTCACCATGGGAACTGTCTCCAGAGTTGTCAGTGCACCTATAAGGTGATTATTATTATTCCTTCCGTTTCCCTCTCCTGCCTGGGGGGAAATGAGTGCATGAGGGGTGCTGGGTTATACCCTCTGCTGCACTGCACTGTGCAGCTGTGCCTCGATTGCTCTCCAGTAAGGAGGATCTGCAGTGCTGCCCTCCCCTACCTGGAAATCCATCTGGTCCTGCTGGGCAAAACCACAGCTTTTTGTGGGTCCGTTCTGATGGCAGCTGAATAATTGCAGCTTTGATACAAAGCTGTAATGAGGCAAGTGTCCCTGTGGTGTAATTGGGAATGAATGTGCATGGCCAAGAGTGTGAAGTCTCTGAAAAGTCACTTAAAGCAAAGTCCCCTCTTTGCTGCCAGCATGGAGGCTGCTCTGTTGTCTGTCTGCCTTTTCCACTGGCAACAGAAATGTCTCTGGAACTGGCTTCCATTTTGCTGGTGAAATCTGTTCAGACCTTCTTCTCAGGCATGGTATTCCATGCAGCTTTTGTCTTCCCCATGGTGTGTTGGAATTGTTGACTTGCTGTTGGTCAATCATGGTACACTTGATTCTGTTCCCTAAAGGTCTTTGTGTCCCCTGGGTTTTCTCTGGTGGCTCTCCAGTTGCAGAGCTTCAAATTAAGGGTCTTGACTTGTCTCTGAGAAGTTCTAGCTCGATTCCCTCACAAACAGAATGCCTCTCTGGTATCTTTACAGAGAATATGAAAACTTGAAGGAGGCTTGGAAGATGTCTAGTGAGATGACAGAGAAACTGAAGAAGGAGCTATTTGCTGTCAATAGCAAGGTAAAGGAAAAGTGTGAGTCCTGAGGGTGACAGCTGGGTTAGTAGATACCTGTCAATAAGTGTGTCCCAAGCCGTCTGCAGTGGCCCCCTGCCACACTGAGCACTACTTGAGTGGTACTGCTGGTGTGGAGGTGTCACGCTGGGGTTTCTGGAGCAGGGTTTGATGCTGTGGTGAGTGAGCAGCTCCTGGGCTGCTCATCTGTCAGTCTCGGGAAGACTGGTGGGGCAGCATGTGCAGAGCCAGCCAGAGTTTGGCAGGGAGCCTGGGTTGGAAGGCAGCAGCCTGCAGGTGCTCTGCTGCTCCCACTGGGTTCTGGAAGTCGCACTTCATCCTGCCCTGCTGCTGAGCACTCAGCTGCCAGCCCCTCCTGCTGCAGAGCTGCACCCACAGGGAAGATGGGAAGGGATTTGGAGGCAGCACCAGTTGAGCAGGGCTCGACTTACTCAACTCACTTGGGTACCGGCTCAACACAATGACAGTCACATTCAACCTTGTGCCTTCAGCCAACCGAGCCAGGCCAGGGCTTCTGCATGATGCTGTGCCCAGGCAGGTGAAGTTCCCAAAGTGAGGGCATGGAGGTGGTTCTGCACAGAGCCTGCCTGGGCTGGCACTGGCGTCACACGGAGCTTGGAGGTGCTGATGTGCCCCTGTTGCTGTGCTCCCCCTGCTCCAGGCCTGGCTGGGCTCTGTTAGCTCATGTTGGGTGTTGCTTTTGTCAGTTTTGGTAGCAAGTCCCCATGAAAAGTGTGTGTGTGTGTAGTTTGCTCTATGTTCCCTGGGGCATCGCCATGTTCAAGCCCACAAAGTGAGAGACTGTGGGTGGATTTGGCCGGTTTTTTGTTACTCAGCCGTAGCTGTTGTCCCCTGAAATATGGAGAAGGAAGTTCTCAGATCGCTGTGCTGCTCCCCAGGTGAGGTAACCTCCTACATGAGATGCTGCTGCTGAAATCGAGCTGCTTCTGGTGGAGTTGGTGTCAAGCTGCAGTCACCAGCTTGGGTCAGGAGGATGCGAGTCAGTGCACTCAGGGCTTGGCTTGGTTGACAGAGAGCTGACTGTACCCACACTTGCGGGCTGGCCCAGACTCCCAAACCCGCAAAGTCTCTGATGTGGTGGCAGTCCACTTCCCAATCCCTGCTCCTGGCATGTTTCCCTGTTGAATCAGGCTTGTCCTTGTGCCACCGTTGCTGATGCACAACCGTCCTCCAGCCTGTGGTTTGTAATTCCTGTGCTTTGGTGTGTCCACAGTCCTTGCAGGAATTCAGGATGCAGCCACCAAGTGTTAAGAGCAGAGAAAAGCTGTCACCATCAGGCATAATGCTCGGGAAATGTTACAGAAGGTTTGTGTTGGGTGAGCAGCCCTGGAGATCCCTCTGCAGGCAGCATGAGGAAATACGTAGGCATTCAGTTGCTCTTGATACAGGAGAAATTGGTCAGATCGACACAGGAAAACAGCCCTTAAACAGGGGAAAGTAGGATGTGCTGCAAAGCATGCTGCGCTCGCAGGGATCTGTGGTCTCCCTTATCTGAGTGTAACCAGTGCTCTGCTGTTTGGGGGGGTTTATTCTGCAGCTGCAGAAAACAGTTTTAGAGTTGGAGAAGACGCAGGAGGAGTTAAAAAGCACCCAGAAGGATCTGAAGAATGCGGACAAGGAGATCTTGGTGAGAATGTTATTCCTTGGTCTGCAGTAACTGGCAGCTGGCCATGGCCTGCAGCTGCAAAGCCAGGAGTTATACTGGCTTTTGCTTGGTGACTGCTACCCAGCACATCTTATCTCTCTTACTTGCCCACCTCTGGGTTCCACCTGATGCTGATTTACGGGAAGGGGCAATGTATCTGCTACTAAATCATTCCTTTTCTCACTTTGCTTTTTCCCTCCAGAGCTTGAAGAAGAAGATAGGCATCCTGCAGGATACTCTGAAGGTGCCATCCCCAGCCAGAGAGACACTCAGTCGACTAGTCTTTGAAAGGTTAGTGAAGTGCATCCCTAGACACAGGCAACAGATTGAGATGTCAGGTCCAAAGTAAGAGCTGACAGTTTAACTAGCTGTGGGAGCAGAGATGTGCTGGTCTGGCAGGCATCACAGCAGCGCAGGCATTTTGCTCCTTCTGTCCTAGTGTATGGGGTTTTTCCCTTGTTGCTGACAAGGTGGTGCTTGGTTTACCTGGAAAAAGGTGTGTGTTTCAGAGGGTTTGGGTTGGATTGGGCTGGGTTTTGACAAGCTCTTTATCACTATGTCCCAACAGGGGAAATATCCCTAAAGCTGCTCTTGTGGTTGCCTCAGAGTTGGCCTTTCAGTGAGCATGAGCTGGTGTATAGGGAATGAAGACCTTGGCCAGCAGAGGAACCAAGTCTGGAAAATGGCATCTCTTGCATATTTATCAAGCCCTTTTTTGCAGAAAGCCTGTACTATTGCCCCAGGACAGCCAGCTGTGTTGCATACACAAAGCAGCAGTGTGCCAGGGTACACCCTGGGCTCTGGGGGTGCTGTCCGTTTGAGGGTGAACAGTAGTCTGAGACACTGACTATAAGCTCAGGGATTTGGATTGTCTTTTCTATGGCTGGTAAGCAGAGGGGGGCTGTGATCCCAGCCCCACTGCTGCCTCAGCTCAATCGTGCAGCTCCATCTCCTCCCATCTGCCGGTGGCAGGTGGGTGGCCTCTGGCTGATGCTTTGTGTGGCTTTGCAGCCCTGCTCCTGTGGAACTGCGGCACCCAAAGCTCCACCGCCCGGCCCACAGTGATGAGATCAACCTTGATGCTTCTTTTGACATCGACACCCCTGAACATCAGCCCTGCAGTTCTCTCTACAGCCCTGCAAAAAGGCAGAAGCTGGATAAAAAGCCGTAAGTTTTCCCTCCTCTTTCTGCTTCTGAAGGAGATCAAAGTCTTACTTCTGTGGAAGTTGCTGTGTGAGATCAGATAGCTCTCCAGTTGCCTGATGTCGTGCTGCAAGTTTTGTCATCATCTGCTTGGCCTTGTCTGTCCTTGCTAGCTCCACTTGAACAATAAATCTCTGTTGATTTGCTCCTTGGGCTTCTTGCAGGCCTCCTGTGGTAAATCTGGCGAAGAAAGTTCTGAAGGAAACAGTGGAGGTAAAAAGACTACTCCTGACTTTTCTGTATCGTCTCTTTGATTCTGCTGTTAATAAGCATAGGATAAAGGACCCATTTTCTCCATGTAGGAGATGCTGTTGCCACAGATCAGCCCATCTGTAGAACCACAGTACATGCTTCAAAGGGCTCTGCTTGCTGCTCTTAGAAATGCTGCCTCAGGCTTCCTGGAATTGGGCAGGAGAAGGGAGGGTGGGGACCCACGTGCTTCTTGCTGGTTATTGCCTCAGATGTGCTTGGCAGGATACAGCCTGGGGCTGTAGGGCCAGTGAAGGGGGCTGTTCTCCCAGGGTTGCTGGGTGCCATGTCCCAGGCATTATTCCACATAAGCCCCAGTGGGAGGTTTGAAACCACTGTTCTTTGGCCGAAGCGGTAACCATTACCCTGAGTAGCTATCTGCATTATTAGTGCTCCCTATTTGTGGACTAAATTCAGCAGCTCATGCTGATTAAAGGGCTTTTCTCATTGTTTTGTGGGACAGAACTGGGCAGATGATCCGGAGGATGATGCTCTTAAAGGACTGTTGCCAGCATTCATCAGGAACTCTGTTCTCCCCAAGAAGCCATCTTCGGGTAGCTTGCTGGGTCCGCACAGGAACGTGGGCACTGTAAGTATGACTGTCCAGTTGGTGAGCATGTCAAGGGCTGGCACTGCACACCTCTGTCCTCAAGTGACCCTGAAAGGGGAAGCGAAGGAGGCTTTTACTTTGCCACAGTGTGTGGAAAATAAATCTTGGAGCATGACCTGGCTACTTCCCAGTCCTGCAGAGCTCTAGGGATGACAGATGCTCATTCCCTTTCTGGCAGCAGACTCAATGGCCCTTTGCATCCCGTTGCTCCACCTCCTTGGAGCTTTGAGTGTTATCCCTGTATTACTGAGTCCCAGTGACAAAATTCCTCAGCTGTTGCTTGGGAGTCTCAGCTTGCTGCAGAAAGTGCCTAAGATACCAAACTTTACTAATATCCTTGGGTCTGCCTTTTTCTGAAGGTGAGGGCTTAGCATCAGTACTGAGTGTTTCCAGGTGCTTGTAACCCCACCCCAGAAGCTGCAGCCTTCAAGGCTCTCTCTTCTCCATAACCAATGTGAGGAGAGGTAGCCAAGGCTCTGTGCTGCTGTTCCAGACTCCTTTCTTTCTCTCTTCTAGGTGCGGATGGGTTATGATGGCATGGGTGGCAGAATAAAGTTTATACAGCCTGTATCCTTTCCTGCAGCTCACAAGGTAATAGTAATGCTGTGGGACCTCTCCTCTGTTCATGCTCTTTAGCCTTAGCTCATCTTTGATGAGTCTTGTCCACCAGCCAACAGAAAATGGGCTAGGACCCTCAAGGAGCCATCATATTTCTCTCCATCTGACTCTGAACAAGTCTGAGCTCAGCAAAAGCATCAAGGACCTGAACTTGCTGAGAGCATTATCAGAGGTGGCTCATTCAGAGTTGTGGATCAGCCAGAAATGGGTACCAATTGCAGGGACTGCCTCTGCCCTTGGGATCTCTGAGCACAGCGTAGCACAGCCTCTCCATTCCTGTGGCATCCTGCTGTGCGTGTCCTGGTGGGCAGCCCTGCAGCAGGTGAGCAGAGGCTGGGCTGAGCTCACCCTGTGGTGGGGAAGCTGCTTTTTCCTTGGACAGTAGCTTTTTCTTGGGAAGCTGTGGGCTGTAGTTGTTGTGCCTTTCCCTGCACAGTGTCCTGGCTCTGACATGCAGGGGTGCTCTTGAAACTCTGACAGATATTCTTAAACGCTCTCTTATGTGCCAAGGGGGTAGCGTGGAAGTGGGAAGTGTTCTTTAACTCATGGGACAGGAGCATGTCTGATCTCTGCTGCTGTGAGTAGGAGGCAAATACCAACCTCTCCTGCAGGGAGCCCTTCTGAGGATGCCAGGGTATACGCTGGGTCACAGGCCTGTGGTTGAGGCCCATCTGCAGCTGGTATTGGATCACTTTTGTCTCCAGGGCATTGGTTTGTATTTTCCTTGACAGTTCTACCTCCAGTCAAACCTGGCAGAAATTCGTCCATTAGCACTGAGGAACAAGAAAAAGGTCTCCAGGCCGGTGTCTGCAGCGACCTCCACATCTTCCTCCAGCAGCAGCCAAGCCAGGCTGGACAGTTTCCTGCAGTGAGAGCAGCTGGGCAGGGTGGCCATAGCACAGACCATGCTTGCCCAGAACCTGGCACACAAAGTAATGGGCAACTGCTGCTCTGTGAGTGGCTATGATTTGTAAAACAGCCATGCTATGTGATGAGTGAGACGAGCTGCCCTGCAGCAAGCAGCTAGCCTTGCAGCAAGCCAACAGGAGACCAAGCCTCTGGCTAGTGCTTGGGCTGATTTACCCCCTTCATTTTAGTGCTTCTTCCTCCTATTTTCATGCAGAATAAACAGGGCTTTCTCATCTGCCTGCTCAGAGCTCTGCAGTTGCTGCTGCTGTTGGGCACTGACACCAGGTGAACTGCACTTCTTGGATGCAGCTGCAAGCTAGAGGTGTGGGAAGGACATCTGGGATGTTAGTCTGGAGTGCAAGCAAGGACCTGGACCCCCTCTATGTGTGGGGTAAATGTGTCCCTGCAGAAGTGTGCAGGGGCACAATAGTGTTGGCCTGTATTGCTGCAGGGTGGCTGTATAGTCATCATCAAACTAAACTTCCTTCTGCAGTGGGTCTGGGAGGGTTGGGGTCCCCACAGCCCCCCCTGTTGCATGTTCTGGTTTGGACTACGGAGTCTGCTATGAAGTCCAAGTGCAGACTTGGCACTGAAATTGCTGACCTGGGGAGGGGGAGTTGGGGTGACCCCCTGCCCTGCTTGGGAATGGAGAAATGGGTGTGCTCTGTTCTTGGTATGTGTTGCTGTCAAGCTGGTTTATGAATTTCTATTGTTTTAATGAGACTGTAGGGGTGTTTTGTTCTTTTCTGACTGCTTTGCCTACTGCTTTGAGGGATTTGAACAGCCTGGAGAACTGCTGAAGGTGAACAACTTCCCTTGACAGGGGGGATGCTTATAGGACTGAACGTGTCCGAAGTTCCTCAGCTTGGTGATATGGGACAGGAGCTTCTCTCTCAGCCCATTGCTGAAGCAGGGCTTGTTCAAGCAGCAAGGAATGGACTCGGTCAGGCACCTTGTGCTGTGTACAAATCCATTATGTTTCTTGTTTTTAGCTGCTTCAGGCTGGAACCTGCAGTACCTGACTGCCTAAAACTATGCCCTTAGGGAATAAAATGTAACACTATGTGCACTTGTTAACACAACTGGCTTCTGAGCATCTCTTTCCCTATTGCAGCTCAAGGTGAAGAGCTGAGTGTGGGGTGATGGATGTGCTGAAACCTTTGCTGCCAGCTCTTGGGGATCAGGCCCCTTCTCAAGGGAAGAGCTATGATGGGGTGAAGCTGTGATAAAAATGGTGCCAAGCTCCAGGGCAGTGAATGCAGCAACTACCCACAGACCATCTGCTCTGTCTTCCCTGCATCAATGGGGCTGGCTGCTGGAAAACAAACAGCCTGTAGCATGCTAAAAAACAGGACTGGGGAAAACCCTGGAGGAGCACAGCGAGAGGATTCAGAGGGCTGGAAAACAAGCTCGAGGGACTTATCAGAGGCGATGATAGGGATCAAGCACTGCATGTGCTGGCGCTGCAACCCCTGTCCAGTAGATGAAGGTGGATGTTTTGAATCTTCTATTTTTTTGGAAAAAAAAAAAAAAACAAAGCAAAAGAAACCATCAAACCCAGTCTTTGGTTGGTTGTTTTTTGTTTATTTATATATATAATAATAAACTTTTTTTCCTGTTCTGGAACTAGTGTCAGTCTTCATCTCCTTTCATCCTCCAACTTTCCCTGTCCTTTCCACTTCTAGAAGTTGTTACTGCAGTGTTTCTGCTTTGGTTTACTGCTTTATACCTTCCTTCTGCCCCGACCCGGAGCCTTTTTACTCTTTCTTGGGAATTGATTTTGGCAGTTCACCTCTTTATGTTACGCAGTTCACCCCATACACACGACAGCAGTGACCTCTGGCGTCCTTGTCCCCCTGCTGTGGTTGCACTGGAGCCTGATGTGGGTCTCTCCATCTCCCATGGGGCTGGAGAGTGCTGCTGCTCTCCCTCTTCCTGTGGCCAGGAGTCCTGGGGGTCCTTCCTCTGCCCTCCCAGCCTGATCCTGGAAGTGGGAGGCCGCAGGGTCACAGCAAGGGGCAGGTACCTGTGCCAGCTGAGTCCCTTGGGGTGGCCTCTGAGCTCGTCTGTTGTCTGAGTGCTGTGTGATGGCATGGGCATGGGTGTGCTCCCGCCTGGGACCTCTCTGCAGAAGCCCATTCCTTGGGCCCTGTGACATCATAGCTGAACGATGTAAGGGGATGGGGTGCTGGTAGGCTGAGGGCTCCATGACTTCATCAGAGAGCTATGACCTCACATTGGAGCCACTTTGCTTACCCCCTGGGCACTGCATGACCTCACAAAAAGCTGCGTGCTCATTGCCTGGCTGGAAGTGCCCTCCTACGGCAGCCCATGACCTCATAAGGTGGCAGGGTGCCCATTGGCCAGTAGAGTATGACATCATAGTGCTGCTTGTGACCTTACAGGGAGCAGGGCAATCATTGGCTGAGAGAGTGTGATGGTCTGGGGCAGCCCATGATCTCATGGGGCAGGAGAGTGCTTATTGGCTGGCAGAGTGTGACCTCTCAAGGGAGTGGTGTTCTCAGCAGCTGACAGCATGTGACAACCCAGGGCAGCGCATGACCTCATAGGGGAGGGGATCGCTCACTGGTTGGCAGCATGTGACGTCCCGCAGCAGTCCGTGACCTCATGGCAGTAGTGGGTGCTCATTGGCTACCAGAGTGTAACCTCATGCGGGAGCGAGCGTTCATTGGCAGCCGGGGTGTGACCTCACGGGAGGCTGCACGCTCGTTGGCGGTCACGGTGTGAGCTCCATGACGCCGCCTGGCGGTGCAGAGCGCCGATTGGTCGGTGGGGCTTTGCGGGGCGGGGCGCGCCCCCTCGCGCCCGCCGCTGCCTCGCGCTGCCATTGGCTGCCCGGGTCCGCGGGGGGCACGTGGCGGCCCGGGG
>JANRGW010033231.1:4937-15022 GCA_024733675.1 Psilopsiagon aymara
GTTTTTCATATGCCTCAGCATGCCTTCCAGGAGAATCCGCTCCAAGATTTTGCCAGGCACAGAGGTGAGGCTGACTGGACTGTCGTTCTCTTTTACATGTTCAATATTCACATCTAAGAATGCAGCATTGTTGTGTGCCATTTTCTTGGAACAAATGAAATAACAATATCTGGATTTCTGGACAAGAATCCGTGAGGACTTTTTTCTGTATTCAGTTGTTGCAGTCAGGTTCTTTGATGACCTGATCCCTGTGACTCCTGTAACAAGCTCTAAAGGACATCTCCCAGGGCCCCAAGGTTTCCATGAAACAATCTGTTTCCTAGGAATGAATGTTGGTGCCTCACTAGACCAGCACTCCTCATTCTGTACTCACCACTTCGGTATTTGGCGGTGAAGAAATGAATATCATCATTAAGACCTCAGATGATCTCCCTACACAGACAATGATTACATGAGGTTCTTTATCTTCCAATTTCCAAGTCAAAAGTAAAAACGAAATTATTACCAAAAAAAAAAGTTATCCTCAGTACAAATCACTAAGATCTGCCAGAATGGAGTTACTGTAATTTTCAGTGACTGTTGTGAAGATCATGGAGATTTGGGGTAGAGTGGTTTTGGCTGCAAACAAGCTAAGTAAAAATGATTTGCAGTTTGGTTTCCTCAGGTGGAAAGAGAGGAGTGAAGAGAATTAGTCTGGATTTATGGAATGTTGGTGTTTCTGTTTTGAAGTTATTTTTGGATTAGTATCTGGGCAGATATTTTTTCAGTGGATTCCATTTATACTGGATAGGCTCCACTCTAACAAACTGATTCTGGCCTCTTGGAAATAAAATCATCATATTTTATTTAGACGAGTCCTGGAATAAGTAGAAGATATGGGAAAATGGAGATTTGTCCTAATTTCAGCAACTGAGGAAGCACCTCTGAGGCACAGAAGAGTAAAAACTAGAGTTGTTCTAAAACATAGATTACTTTTTGCCTAACAGTGCATCTATGCAAAACCCATTAAAAACCCTGAAAAACAAGAAAGAAAAAGACAATACAAAAACTGAAGTTTGAAATGGTGATTATAACATAACATAGAATCATAGAATCAATGGACGGTTTGGGTTGGAAGGGACCTTAAAGTTCATCTATACGGCACTGTGAGAGTCATGTATTAGAAAGATAGTGAGAGCAAGATTTCCTAATGTTTTTTTTTATCATCAGAAGTCAGGTTTTGGACAATATAGCTGATATTCAGTAGTTAACTCAGAAAACAGAAGAAACATGTCATTGTATATCAGAGGATATATACAACGCAAATTAGAGTAAATAATTTGCCAGCAATAAGCATACAGATAAAGCCTATGAATTCTACAGACTCTCTACTCTGAAGGTCTGAAGAAAAAAGAATGAATGACTGAAGAAGCAGCCATCATTACACTCCACATTTCCACTTCTCTGGAATGTCATTCACCATAGCCCAGCAAGCCTTGGTCTGGTGAGCTACAGCAAAAGCCATGATGGCAAAGTAACCTTTTCAAAACAGTTAAGTAATATTTCAGTTGTAAAAGTTAAGCAAGACAAGCAGAGAAGGTGTGGAGGCAGTCTGTGCCTATAGTCAGGTAGGCACAGTTTATCTCAGACAAAAAAAAACCTTTGGAGAGCTTTGAAGAAGCAGCATCTGCTTGTCACAGCTCACTTCAAAGCGTTGTCTCCTAACCCACCCCTCATTCTCTGCTCTTCCTTTTTCTGTCTTTCACTTCCCCTATTCTTAGTTAAAATTAAAAGTTAGCAAAGTAGAAGCAAACTTTTTCAACCTGAGTGACATCATTGTCTTCAGATATCAGTAAACGGTCTATCTGAAGCTAATGCATTCTTTTCAGTGTGTGCATTTTCAGACAGGTAACCTTGAATTAATTCTAGAGAAAAAGCAGGTGGCTGTATAGTTTTCTTACCACACTATAGGGATCTCTAGTTGCTTCACATAAATGCAGACAAATTGGTAAAGGAGGTTTGGTGGAAGAAAGCACTAAATCAGCAAGCAGAAACCAGGTTCCTCAAGAATCCCAATATCCGGACATCTTAAAAAAAAAAAAAAACAAAAACAAAAACAAAAACAAAAAAAACCCAAAGACAATATAGCCAGTTTGTTTCCATAAGAGAGCTCAAAGGAAGAATAAAAAGATAGGCAGAAGGAATAACCACAGAATGAAATGCAGAATTTAAACAGCCTGCAGTGGATGAAACGTTTCTTCTTGATCTGTTCCATGTGTAACAGACTCGTTAAAGGTAGCACTTGGGGAGTTTTGGTACTGCTTTTTGTTGGCTTTTTTTTTTTTTTTTTTTTTTTTTTGGTTGGTTTTAGTGTATTTTGTGGATGCGGGGGGTGTCTTTTACCTTCCGTGCTTTTTCTGGGGTCTTTTCTGAAAAAGTTGGAATTCCGATGTAAATCACTAAGCAGAAAAGTCTTCAGATTTCTGAAGACAGGCCCCAGATTAGCTGTTCGTGGACAGCCGGAGTAAGTTCACACCCCCACCAGACCTCCCTTCTCCTGCGCCCCTCCAGGTTTGCTCTCTCTCCCCGCGGCCACACGCTCTCCGTTGCGCAGGATGCCGGGCTCTTCACCCAGACCCCGCGCAGGGGAGCCGAAGCGGAGTAGCAGAGCCGCGCAGCGCCCCCCTCGCTCCGCGGGCAGGTTTCCCGCTCGCGGGCGGGGGGCTTGGAGGCTGGGAGGAGGCAGGCAGCCCTCCTCTCCCCTCCCTTCCTTCCTCTCTCCACCCTCCCTTCCCTCCCCTTTACCCTGCGGGCGGGGGTGCCGCCTTGCAGGTCGCCACCGCTCTCAGCTGAGCTCCCCGCGGCGCGGAGAGGTGCGAAGTGGCGCGGAGCGGTCCCGGCCATGGTGCTGCGCGCCGCGGGACTCATCTGCTGCTGCCTTTTGCCCCTCGTCCTCCCTGCAGCCCCAGGTAACGCCGGGGGAGGGCAGCGGGGGGGCGGAGAGCGGCGGACAGCCCGGCGATTGCCCCGGGAAGCGGCGCAGCCAGGGGGGACGAGCTGGGAAAGTTTTGGGAGTTTGCCGGCGCCGGAAGGCGGGAGCCCTCCTGCACCCCGGCGGTAGAGCCTTCCCCAGTGCTCGCTCCGGCTCGACCTGCTGGTGGTCTTTCGGGCGCTTTTCCTTCGCATCCGACTGACTGCCTCTCTCCTGCCATTTGCGCAGGATGTCAGGGGCTAACGGTGATACTCCAAAGGAACATTGCTTGATGCAAAGACTTGCAACAAACAAAAAAATGTACCTGAGACCTCTTTAACTCACGTTATTCATGCATGAGTTAATGAAAGGGGTAATATTCTTAAATTTTTTTCTTTCTTCCAGTGTACAGTTGAAATTAATTCAAAGCTTTCACTGTACATTGCATTAAATAAAATTTCTTTTTAACTAAAGGTACTTTTTTGTTTCAAGTAGTGTTGAAACAATGCATTTTGAGTGGCATGTTGTGAAATTACATACAGGATTCTGTTTTGAAATTTTCCTTTTAAAGGCTTGTATAGTGATTTTTCATGCACTTTGCATATGCTAAAGTGGCTTTCATTCTTTCACTCATAATTCTTTATGTCATTTCATTTATCCTATAGGAACACTCTGCAACATACTTTAAGTTCATTTGAAATTTTATTTTGCAAGAACGTGTGTTTGAAGAAGATCAGAGCATTATTAATTCTGGGTTCTTTAAAAACAGCAGTGATGTGTATAGAATGTGATATGATTTTTTTTCGAAGCGCTGATTTTACTGATTTGATATGTTACATCTTTCTTCCAGGCGTGAACTGTAAAACTGGCTGCCACCCAGAAAATGGATTTTGTGAATTTCCCAGTGAATGCAGGTAAATGTATCTGTCAGACAGGACTATTAGCGCAGGAATGAATGGCTTCAATAATTTATAGTCCTGTTAAAATAGACAGAAGTTGAAATGATTTGTCATCTGAAAACATGGAAGTGTAATGAAACAGCGCTCTATTAGGCTGCAGTAACTGGAACCATAGAGTATAGACATCTAGGTGCCTTTTTAGTCTACTTTTTCCAGTAAGGGAAGTCTTTACATTGATTAGCATTTATTTATTTATTTTCTCACTGAATGAAATGGTTTTCTTCACATAAACTGCTACTAGTACCCAGAAGCATTGATGGTATCTTGTTCAAATGTGCTGCACAGTCCAGTTTTGTATCCCAAAGTTTATTTATTGTGCCTCAAAAAGGGGAGCATCTTTGCAATTATGTTTATTAAAAATAAACCATGCCTCTATCTTGTCTTTTATCTCTTTCAGGTGTCAGCCTGGTTGGCAAGGTGCTTTTTGTAATCAGTGTGTTCCTTTCCCTGGGTGTTTGCACGGCAGCTGTGCCAAGCCCTGGCAGTGCATCTGTGAGGAGGGCTGGGTTGGCAGCCTCTGTGACATAGGTTTGCACATCCTTTCCTGTCCTTGAGCAAGTGAGGTGAAACAGCCCCATCTGGTGCTAGAGACACGCTAAAGTCCTTTTGGATAGCTGTTGATACTAGATAATAGGGGGACTCTGGGCAGCGGCAGATAAACCTGGAACTTTGATAATTTAGGCAGAAGTATCTTTTGCAACTGGTCATACATGCGAGCAAAGTGTAAAGTCGTTATTCCATTTTAAACAATGATTATTGTGGACAAGGCCAACAAATAGCTACTTCCTTGTCATATAAGCCATTTCTATAAAAATACAAGTTGTAATACGTTAAATAATTTGAAATATTTACCTGGCACATCTATCTATTTATCATCCATCCATCCATCCATCCATCTGCTACTTTCTTAATACTTCTTGAAAAAGAAAGCATTGTGCTTATTTCTTCCTTTACTTAACCTAGTGACGATTCTGCGAAGTAGTATTAATATAACTGAGAAAAAGATCTGCCACAACAGGCTGCCACTTCCTTGTGGCACCGTCCTTGTGAGGGGTAAGCACAGCTCTTGTGTGCACTCTCTCACCCCTTGTCAGTCAGAATGGGCCAGCTTAGCAGGAGTAAGCTGTAGAAGTGGCCTCTGCTGAGCTGACTTATTTTTGCTGGCACATACAAATGTTCAGCCAAATGGATCTGAGGGCACCAAAGCTACATGAGCATCCAGGAGCATGTGCCTCTTCAGCCCACCTAGCTGCAGCTAGAAGAGGACAGGTATCTCAGGCCTCATTCTCTTTTCATGTATTTCAGGCTTTTGTTTTAATACAGCATATAATTTATAGAGCATGCCTGTGTTCTGCCAGTGCATACCCAAAGCAGTAGTTAAGGATAATGCAGTTTGAACTGGATAAAATTTTCAAAATGAATAAAAAGATTTTAGGTAATTCACATGTTGCAGTGATATGGACCTTGGTGCAAGGTACTCAGGTACTCATTTAGCTACTCATCAGGCCTTGCAGTCTGTACTCTCTGGCTGCACGCATAAGCATAGACAGTCTTCTTATTTAAAGCTAGTCCTGGTACATTTGCAGGAGCTGCTGTAGCAGTGGTGCAGATGTGACTGACTTCTCAAGTGATGTTGCTCCGTGAACCTCCCACAAATGTGTTTGTACTTGGGACAGCCACCTAGATTCTTTTTACAGCCAGTGAGGAAGAATGGGTCCTTCTGTGATCTACAATCATAGATTTCTAAAACTAGACTGAAAATCCCTCCACTGCCACCTTAGGATGCTCAGTTCTATTGCTTGGCAGTAACTCCAAGGGACCAGATTTTTAAAGGTACTGTCTTCACATCTAAAGATTCCTGTAAGTGAATATTAAAGTTTTCAAGCTGGGCATACTTTTAAAACTCGTGAGTTTCTAGTTGAATTTTTAAGTATTAATATATCTTTGCAGTTCTGAGTCTTGCGACTGGTACATAGGATGCAAAGCAATGCTTTGGAAATTGTAGCCATATCTTCATGGAAAAATATTATTTTAATACATATTCATTAAGATAGTTTTATTATACAAGCCAGGTACTCAGAGTAATCTCAGTCTTCTTTGACAGTTTGAATCTAGATCCCCATAAAGAGCTGCCAAGAACATTCAGCTAAAAGAAATAACCTTCTTTTCATCTGCAGGGACATGTTATGTTGACAGTCTTTTATCTCAGTGGTTTTACCTACTCTAAATGCATTGTTTTGCCACAAGGGATCAAGAGATGGGTCCTCTTTTTTTGATACTGAAAGGTTGCTGCAGGTTGTTATCCGACCCAGTAAAGTACTGAAACCTCAAATGGGTTAATTGCTCAGCCACTGGTCCCTGCCAAAAAGTTGATGTCAGTTTCCTGTGTTAAATTATTACAGATTTGCTGTTACACATTAACAGATATCAGTAAATGAAACTTGGATTAGGAAGAAGGAAGGGTTATGGAGGTAGCTCCCGTTTTGGGGATCACTGGCATCACCATGCTGCTTTTTTAAATATGGAAATATGAATCCATTAATTTCTTATCACAAAGTACTGTGTCTCTCTCTTCTAATATTGACTTTTTGTGTACAATGAGGGCAAGCCACAGCTGTTATATTTTTCACATGCCTATGATATTAAGTGCCATTTTTTAACTACTGGAGACCATTTTTAGCTTTGGGTGTGTAATGAGATAAGGTGTAAAAAATCTACATTTGTGTTGTTTCTGGGGAGGCTGATGAAGAGTTGTGAATAGTGCAGTTTTGTTATTCTCTTTAAATTCTTTTTTTTTTTTATGCTATAGAAAGTTTTAATATTTGCAGGAAATTTCCAGTATAGCCACTGGTTTAATGTTGCCAATTATAAGCAAATGCCAACTCAACAGTATGGCAAAACCCAAAATGGAAAACTCTGAGAAGGTTGGAAGTTCATTGTCCAGTACTGTAAATACCTGAAATATTTGTAAACTACAGATACAGTCCAAGCAGCTTATTTGCTTGCTAAGTACAGGAGGAAAAAAGATAATTTGGACCAGTGGTGATATCTTTTTTTCTGTTTTCTAGAGAAGTTAATGTATGGTCTCCTTGGCTTGGATCATGGAATTTCCTTTCTGGAGTAGTTTTGAATCATGAAGTAGTTTTGCTAATGCCTCTGACTGTGTAGCTGTTGTTTTTACTGTGGACACCCTGGTTCTCAGTGCAGGTCAAAAATTACTTTCCCAGTCATTTAGAGGCCCACAGATTATAGGTTGAGCTTGATCCACTGTAAACACATAGGGCAGGATCAGTGGTACCATTTGTGACTATTATTGTAACTATGTGGACAGACTTTGCACTTAAAGAAAGAAATCTACAAGTTGGTATTAGTGTTAGCACTGCTGGTTAACCTCTTTGCAGTGGAGTGCACCAGCCTACCTAACTGAATGTCCTGGCATCTTCTCATCCTGCGGAAACATAGCCTCGAAACTGGGTATATAAATACCTGGAACCAGGCTGCACAAGTTTCTTTCTGCGGCTGACATATGCTATACAGTACGAGGAACCAAATCAAACATAAAATGTAAAAAAGGGAAAACCAATTTAGTCAAGTTATTTCCAGGATAAAAAACCAGCAGAGAGTATATGATCCACCTTGCTAAATCAGATCAGTCATCTGTCATCTTGCCATCTTGCCATCTCTGTGTCTGTACAGTCATGTTATTGTGCCTCTGACCTCCTGCATGAATCACATCCTCCATTTGGCTAGAAACACACGTGATGTGAGCTTGGAGTATACTGTGTTACATGTCACTTGACTTCTTTGGCCAGGACAAAGACTTTAATGACTTTTGACTTTGGTGTCTGTCACAAAGAGAGTCTGCTCTGACATAAACTACTACTGAGTCTGTGATTGCTTTTTTTTACTGCAGCATCATAATCTGGTTTTACACAAATATTAATTAATTTATTGGTAGTGTGGTTGTGGCTATTCATAAACGTGTAAATGTGTCATCCTTTTTTTTTAAGTTCTCACCTCAGGCTCAGGTACCACTTGAAGCAAGTAAATCACTTGGCTGTTGGCCTTTTGAGATGTAAATTTGAAAAGAATACAGAAAACAGGCTACTTGAGGTTATTTATGTAGTACGTTTTAAAGAGTTATGTTCCAACAAATATCTAAGTTGTGTTTTAAAATTAAATCGCTGACATAAATTAGTGACAGTAATGTATGCGTATATGTGTGTATATATACACTCTGTCCCTATATTTCAAAGAGCTTCCTTGCTCCTGCATCAGAATTCATGCTTTATTGCCTGCCTTTAAAGCCTGTGAAAACAGGTAGCAAATAACACTGCTCCAGAAAGTATTCAAGGTTACTTTGATCCTTGTGAAAATTGGAGCTTACACTCAAAATGCATGGAAAGTGGTTGTTTTGCAATGAGAACAGGCTAATAGATGAGAAAATAGAGCCTCTTATGCAGGGAAGATTATATTTGGTATCTAGGGCTGTTGAAATGTTTTGATAAGGTTGGAATTTTGCAGTACCTCTTGATATCATCTAAATTTCATGTTATGCTGTGGGAAGTAAAATACAAATGCCCTTAAATCCCTTTTCATGTTCTTAGAAAGTATATGTGTGCACATGTTTGTGCAAGGCATCAGATAACTTTCAGTAAGATCTCTGCAGCTGCTCCATTAACTGGCTAAAATTTGCAATTGTTTTTTCATTTATTTTTAATTATTTTAAAAATTCAGTAGTCATTTGAGTGGGAAGTGGCTCAGCAGGGAAATTGTAAAGAAAATGAGATGTGTGACTTTGGGTCCAGGTGTCAAACAGCTTTCTCTTGTGGTACAGTTATGTAAGGGCTTGATGCAGCCCAGCCAAAAGAGGAATTTTTTTTTTGGAACTTGCTGATCTCTGTTATTATTAAATGATTGTTCATAAGCACATAATGATAGGCTCTGGGAAGGGAGTGGGGAGAAATCCTGGTTCTGATTGCTTTATCAGAATTCTGCTCATGGAGAAGCCAAGGTTATGAAAGGATGACTAGACTACATAGTTCTTTCTTTCTCCCATACTAATATTTTATTGATAATATTACTTATTTATAGACTGGAACAATTTGCAAGTGGGAGCTATGAAGAGAGAAACTGAAAGTGCTTGCAATAATAGTTGAGCAATCTGAATTCCATTTTAACAGAGGGAGGAATAAATTGGAATTTATAAAAAGCAGAATGAAGGACTATTAAAGCTATACTGTGTTTGAAGTATTATCAGCTATTTACTGACTCTTTCCAATTAGACTAATTGAGACCTGTTGTTTTTTCAAACAGATGTTCACCCATGTTCTGCAAAACCCTGCACCAATAACTCAACATGCATAGAGACTGGTGATGGAGGATATATTTGTCTGTGTGGCCAGGGATTTACAGGAAAAAACTGTCATCTCAAAAAAGGACCTTGCATTATTAATGGGTAAATATTGATTTCTGACATGAATTTAAAAAACACACTCCATATGACTATTATTCAGAATTCTTTGGTATGTAGAAGTGTCTCTGTGCTAAAATATATAATACTGATATTTTTATCAAACTTTACAGATCTGATCTGTTCATATTGTAAAGATTTACAGATTATCAGCATGACAGTTTGTGCATAATTTTAGTACTCAAAGTACTTGTATACTTTATTGTGGTGAATTTATACCTTCCCAAGATTTTTGTAAAAAAACTTGAAGTAACCTCCCATCCTGTGTTCTCACCTCTAAGGAAATACAACTCTATACACAAGTCGTATACAGTAATAAGAACAGAAACCAATACACAAGCTGTCTGCACAAAAACAGAGACTCATAGAATGGTTCGGGTTGGAGAGGACCTTAAGATCATCTAGTTCCAAACCCGCTGCCATGGGCAGAGGCACCTCCCAGTAAACCATGTCACCTAAGGCTCTGTCCAACCCAGCCTTGAACATCGCCAGGGGTGGAGCATTCACCACTTCCCTGGGCAACCCATTCCAGTGCCGCACCACCCTCACAGGAAAGAATTTGTTTCTCATATCCAATCTAAACTTCCCCTGTTTAAGTTTAAACCCGTTACCACTTGTCCTCTCAGTACAGTCCCTAATGAAGAGTCCCTCCCCAGCATCCCTATAGGCCCCCTTCAGATATTGGAAGGCTGCTATGGGGTCT
>JANRGW010033231.1:15122-42779 GCA_024733675.1 Psilopsiagon aymara
CTTGAAGTCCAGGGCAGTGAGCTTGCTGCACGCTCTTCTCACTGTCCTGAGGATCTTGAATTCGATCATCTCATGGTTGCTGCAATCAAGGCTGCCCCGGAGCATCACATTTCTAGCCAGCCCTTCCCTGTTGGTGAGGATGAGGTCAAGCACAGCACCTCTCCTTGTCAGCTCCTCTATTCCTTGCAGAAGGAAGTTGTTTTCCACACAATCAGGAACTTCCTGGATTGCTTGTGCCGGGCTGTACTGTCCCTCCAACAGATATCAGGGTGGTTGAAGCCCCCCAGTCCTCCAGTCTGACATTTTTCTTAACTGACATGTACCTGTACGTCCATAGTTTACTGAAGGAGATAATCTTACTTTTACCAGAACAGGGAGTGTGGGTGGCCAGTGAAGGTTCACGAAGGTGATTAAGGGATGGGAGTATCTCTCGTATGAGGGGAGATTGTGAGCTGGATTATTTAGCCTGGAGAAGAGCAGTGGGTACTTACTCATGTTTATAAATACCTGATGCAGAGAAGCCAAGAAGATGGAGCCAAACTCTTCTTAGAGGTGTTCAATTGGAAGGACAAGAGGCAACAGGCACAGGCTGAAAACCTTTCAGCAGTATTGCTGGTAGAACTGCTTGGAAAAAGGGTGACCTTTCAAAGTTAAAGAAAATGTGAACTGGTGTTTTTGTTGAAGTCTAGAAGTATCTGCTGTCTCCTAACTCATCAAGGATCTGATCTCATAAGCATACAGAATGCCTTTCTGGTGGATGCAAGCTTGGTGAAACTATCACCTTAAAATCATTTTTTTTTTGGAGATTGCTTTCTTTCTCTCTAGGTCCATATTGTTCCGCTCTAGTTCTCTTTTTGCTCAGCGATAGATAATGATGAATATTCAGATCACCTTGTGACAAAATCTTCCTGAAGACTTGTACATTCATTTTAAGAAACATTAACACCTCTGTCTCTGGCAAGAATTGCCATTCTTGCAACTTTATGTCAGTGGAATATTTTTGCCATTGCTTTTAATTTTCGTATAGTTCTGTTTTGGTTTACATTCAGCCTCTAAGATAACTGCCTGTTTCTCTTCATTGACAATGAGGACATTTAAGTTTCTCACACATGCATTGAATCAGATCTAGGCTACTTGCCTAACACAGGAGATGTGAAAAGCTTGCTTTCTCTACTTTTCCTCTGTAAAGCAAGTATTTCAGAAATTCAACCCAGGTATATTTTAACTATCCAAGGTAACAGGTGAGGTACAGCATCAATGAAATAACACAGATTAATTCCATGTAATTACTTAAAATCCTTAAATTGCTGAAACTACCTTTTTGTGATGGTGCTCTGCATTCAAACTGTCTGCTTATGAGCTTGTCTGGAAACAATGAAAAATTTTTTCTTAAGGAAACAACATACTTGAAACAGAAGTTAATTTTCTCTGGGATGCTGTGTCCTTTTCAGGAAAATGAGCAGCAGGCTCTGCTTTCAGTGCAAAAAGACAACTGTTCTCAGTATAAGCACCCTTTGTCTGCTAATACTTCACAGTCCACCAGAGAGCGCACCTCATATCCTGGAAGGAGACGTCATTATGTGATGCCATTTCATTCACATCTCACTTCCTCTCAGTTTCTCTCTACCTCAGATGGTAACAATGTTGATATTACTAAGCGTTGTTCTTGGCTCCTCAGTGAATGTTTACAGATGGTACAAAGACAATTCACAAATCAAAGCATTTGTTCTAGTCTGTTTACAAAATCAGGCACATGATCCGCATTAGTGATGTCTGTGATGAAGTTTTGCTCTGAAGAACAGCAGCAAGTGGTACTTTCTAAAATAAAATCAGAGTATTTGGAAAGAAAAGAAGTGGTACACCCAGGTTTCCACAACTGGCATTTCATATTCCGCACCTTGTTGAACGTGTGTTAAATGCCAAAAAATGCAAAGTAACATGATCTATTCAAGGAGTTTAATGTTACTATTTATTTATTTAAATATATGAAAGTTAGGCAAATGCAGCTCAGTGTAAATAATAAACATAGTATTGAAATTATACATAGTGCTCCTTAAGTGTTTTTACTTAAAGTATTTACTCTTCTGAAAGGTTTGGAAAAAAATTTTACACTTGTATTCTCCAGCAATTTCTTCCTGTTTGCCTAGAAAGTACTGTAATTCAACCCATTCATAAGGGTTCAAACTTCTACACTTTGCCATATGCAAAGCAGCTTGTCAGATTTTCCATGGAATCTGTAAAGCAAAGAAAGGGTGCTTGACTCTCCAAGAAGGGCAGAACTGCTCATTTACTCAAGGACTGTACAACTACAATTTCTATATTTTGTGTAAAGTAGACACAGTGGCTAGTGATGTGCCCGAATTCCTTGCTTGCATGATCACCTCAAGCTGTCACCGACAACTGCTACGTCAAAGTCCAGTGAAACCCATACCTTTCGCTTTCCTAATATTGCTTCCAGACTTCCAGTTTGTTCTTTCAGTAGCTTTTTTCGCAGCCAACATCTACAATGAAGGATAACACAAAGAGGTTTATCAGCAGTTTCTATGAAAGCGGCAAAACCCAGGCAGATGATTTGCCTACCACAATATTAAGTCTCTCATGATGGGTGGCCACCAAGTATTTCAGTCCCCAGTAAAGCCAGAGTTACTTGGGGTGCTATCATAGCTAACCCCCAGAGTATTAGGAAAAGTGTTGCTGTCAGAGAGGCTTGTCATAAGCTTTGTCAGGTGTTACGCATCTTCAGGTTTTATTATTAAGTTTTAAAAGCTTTGCTCATATATGATGAGCTGCCATGAAAGTAGGTTTTGAGATTTATTTGTAAACCTGTGACCCAGGGTCCCTTTTCTGCCAACAGGGCCAGCTAAAGGACCAAGTCCACACTGGTCCACTGAACTGGCATTTGTGCCTTTCTGTCAGAGTTCTGGGCTGTCACTCAGTAAGGTACAGTTACATTGCAAAGATAAAAAAAGGTGCCTAAGTGCATTTACATCATTTAACACATGGTACCAGGCTATTAAGTTCCTAAGTGGTTTGCTGAAATACTTGGTTTCCTATGGTCCTGTCCTCACTATACAACTGCCTTTGCCAAGGCTGAAACTATCCCACTTATTTCTTTTATTACATTTATCAAAAATTTTGGCTGAACAACAGTTTGCAGGAAAGTATGTTTGCTTCTAAATTTTTTGTGTCATAGGGCGCTGGAGAAGCGAAAAAGAAAATCAATCAGCTTTACATCTAGCTGCTATGGCAGAGTATTTTTCTTTGCCAATACAACACATGGATTATTTTTTGAATAATCAGGTGGAAAAGAAAGCCATGGTGCTAGTGTCTTTGTTCAGTTTTGCCTGAATAGTTGCTCAGCTAAATGGCTCCAAGCATGTGAAAACAGTGGGAAGCTTAATTTGAATAAATGTTTGAAATAATTTTAAATCCCTTCACAGCTCTTCAGGTTGAATTTATATACTGGTGTACTAATCCTGCCCAAAGGGTCGGCAGAAGATATTATAATCTGTATTGACAAATCTGTTGAACAAACTCATTCTTGATTCAACTTCATTGACTTCTGTGGATTTGCATTTGGAATTGGCTCTTCTAAAGAAAAACAGCTCCTTTTATTGCATGAAGTGTTTCATAATAGCTTCTTTCATTGGACTTTTTGTCTGTGTGTTTGTTATCTATTCTAGTTCTCCCTGCCAGAATGGAGGAACGTGCATTGATGACAATGGTTTTGCACCCCATGCTTCCTGTTTGTGCCCTTCTGGTTTTGCTGGCAACTTCTGTGAAATAGATAGAGATGACTGTGAATCCAACCCGTGTGAAAATGGAGGCACATGTACAGATACTGGTGTGGATTTCAGCTGTTTGTGTCCCCATGGCTATACAGGCAAGCTCTGCAGCAGCCGTGTCATGTTCTGTGCAAGTGGCCCATGTGAGAATGGAGGGACATGCAGTGAACATCCCCAAGGAGGATTCAAATGCATCTGTAAATCAGAATTCATTGGTGTGACCTGCAAACTTCCTAGCAAAAACATAAGTCTTTCTGCAGTGAATATGGAGACAAAGCACATGAAGAATTACAAGCCAACCTCAAAAGCTCATCACAGATCAGTGCACCAACAAGAAATCCTGAAAATAACAATGAAAGAAACTATCCAAAATGCAGAGCCCTTGCTGAGTAGAAGCCAGGTGATATGTTTTGTTGTACTGGGCTTGCTTACATGTCTTGTTGTCTTGGGTACAACTGGGATTGTGTTTTTTTCAAAATGCGAAATGTGGCTTGCTAATGCCAAATACAGTCATCTCCTACGCAAGAAAAAGAACTTTTTTCTGAAATCTAACAATGGGGAAAACCTCTCAGTTAATATTATCTTCCCAGAGAAGATCAAATTGACTAATTACACTAAGAACTACACTGCCATTTAGGCCCTTGAAAGCCAAGCAGCAACTTGCAACTTTTCGTAGCAATATGTAAAATAGATTTAATTTATTGCCCTTGATTGGCCTCAGTGTTTGTGCTGTAGCTTGTGCTGAGTGATAATGAAAAAATATAATGTATCTGTATTGCTAAGGATGTTTTCATTCCCCAAAATAAAAGGTAAAATAAAATAATTTTTAAAAAATATTAAAGACCATGGTATTTGATTCTTTTCAAGGCAGCTATTGTTTCTAAAATATAAAGTAAAATATAAAGTAAAATCTACCACTGGAACTGTATTGCATCTTTCTTGTCTTGTGCAAAGTTTGTGTGGCAAATACAGTACCTGTAAATTTTGCTTTTTTTAAATAAACAGCAGTGAAGGGCTATACTGGTTTTTTTATTTATTTATTTGTAAATGTTATGCTATGGCAAAGACCGCAACAAGTGTCCCTGCTTAATCCTACTGCTATATGTGATAAAGACTTTAAGACTGCAATCAACAGAAGCAAATTCACACCAGTGTCTCAGCTATCCAGGCAGTTTTGCTATTTTTACATGCTCCTTTGACAGAATCTTACAGGTCTTTGTGATACTAATTTCAGGTTAAAGGTCTCTGTTGCTTGCCATGCTGCTTCCTAAATTTTTCTATTTATCTATTTTAAAATGTTAAAAGGTGTTTTAATGTCTTTGGTCATACTTTCTGTTTAGAGACCTAGTAGAGATGTAAAGGATCTGATCTTGACTTTTCTATAAATACTCCTCAAAGAACTCTGCTGAGAGAAGTATCCTTCATGCCTGTGTCATAGGAAGAAATGAAAAGATAACATATGCCACCTGAAATAGGACAGCTGCTTTTAATTCTTCTGCTTTGTCATATTTCAAGGGGGGAAGATTTTCAAGAATCAAAAGCAGCTCTGGCAGAGAGGCAAAGGGTCATGAAAGCCAAGAAAAATGTTAGGGCCCTGAGGGCATTGATAGGTCTTAACATCACTGAGGAGCTTTACCTGGAGCGCTTATCCGCTGCTACCCACAGGTCTATTTCAGGGCAGTCCAAGGCTAGAGGTCCAGATCTGAGCTATGCTGTGGGAATGCTGGTCTCCACTTCTGCATGGTGGGTAGAATTTAGACCTGAAATGTAGGCAAGCTTTCTGCTGGATGGACCCTTTGGACCTGAGCTCTGGCCCTGTCTCCTTTCACTTCTGATTGTAGCCCATGGATGCACCCTGGACTTGGTTCATCACTTGTGTCTGTGATAGTTGATGGACCCCATTAACAGCATCAGCTCTGGGGATGTGTTCTGTGAGACTGTGCTGAAGGTGGGGCATGTCCCTCTGGGGACTCACAGCTTCCCTGCTGGGCAACCTGATGCCCACTGCTCCCTTAAAGAATAAATAAATAAATAAACCCCCAAATAACAACTTACTTCGCCAGCCACCCCAAATAGGAAAATTTAGCAGCTCCTAAGCTGTCTGATAACTATGCGACTCCCAAATCCATTAACAGCTGCTCAAATTTGGAAAAAAAAAAAAAAAAAGAAAAGCCTTAAAGTACATACAGGTCATTACCCTAGGATTTTTTCTCTTGACATCTCTCTTAATTGCTGTAAGTATATAGCAAGTTTGCTTTATTGCTGATAATATTCACACATAGCATTACAATCTAGTGCAAAGGTTAGAGCTAACAGGAAAAATGGTGTTGAAATACTACTGTAGAATGTGTTGACATCTAGCTAACAGGATTAAAATCTTAAAGGAAGCAGATGCTCTCTCTCAAAACTTGTTGAGAAGATAAATATTCATCAAATCCAGCGACTTTTCAACCAGTCATAGTGAAGATGACTAATGTAGAAATATAGATGAAGGTAAAACCAGGCAAGCAGTGTTGAATTTGGAACAATGAAACATGAGCCACAGGAGTTTTACACATTTCTTAGGTATTTGAAACATGTAGCTCAGTATTTTATATTTTAATATGATACATTCTGTGATTAGAAGTATGTTAGGCTAAATTCTGAGATGATAAGAAACTGAATAACTCAATTGGGTAGCTCTCAACTGTGATTCAAAACAAGCTGCCACAGTAGATATCTGCTAGTAATCAGTGACTGAATTCTAGACTTAGCTGTGCACCTACCCGCTCCCTCAGCCCTTACAGCTTCCGGCCAGAGCAAGGCTTTAAATAACAAAGCTTGTGTTTAAAATACAAAATCCAGAAAATTATAATTCATATTTATAAACTGTCACATGATTTTTGGCCATGTTAATCTAGTTGGCAGTTCCTCCATCACAGTGTATTTCTTTGTACGTAGACCGGAAAGCCTCTTTGAAGAGAAAGTCATTAGCTCAACGTGATGAAACCCCACAGATTTCAGCTCCCAGTATCCTTCCTATCGTTAGTGATGTCAGTGAACAGTAGAGAAGGCTGCTATACTCTCCAAAGAGAAAAAGTGTTATCATAAATATGAAGGGCTGGAAAAAATGTACGGGTTTTCTCATATCTCTGTTTTTGGCATAGTGCATAGCTCTGAAGCCTCATCACCATATAAGTGTCAGAGAACTTAAACTTCAGAAGGCTACAGTGTTTAATCAGTAACCTTCAACAGGTCTCCAAAGCAAGAAGTTTGAGACAAGCATTGTGCAGAAACACTGACATAAAGGCAAAGAGAAGACAAAGAGTATTGATACCACTTCAATTTTATGATTATTTTTGTAAATAGACAGGAAACAGCATATGTATGATGCCCACAGCCAGAGGTACCAAGTTATATTGCCATTTCTCACCTTTTTGATTTTTTAATGCTCTCCCTTAGTCAAGCAATGATGTCTTTGAGCCTCAAACCCCACCTCTGCCTTACTGCCTGTAAAAAAATAAGTAAATAAGAACAACTAGGCTGAGGGGAGAACAAATAGGCTGAAGGATGGGTTTGGACAATGGTAAAGTTTGTTAAGGACAGTAGCTCCCTTTCTCTTGTCCCCAGGCTGTGGGAGAATATATAAAAAGATATTTTTATTTTAAAAATTTCCTTCTGAGCCATCTTAGCCTCTGTCCCTGTTACATTAACAAAAACCAAAACAAACCAAAACAACAAACCAACAATAAAACCCACAGATGTTCCACAAAGGTCAGGTTTTTAGAGACAGAGTGTATTTTTCTGGGTTTCCCTTTTGTTTGGGTTTCTTTCATGGCCATGGACGGGGAGAGGTCTGTGGTGTAAAAGAAGAACATGCGAAGTAGTAATTATCAAATTTTGGGCAAGGATGTCTGAATAGAGAATACGTGAACAGCTTTTGGTTTTACTGCCATTCTTGATATCTGCCCATACACCAAGAATGTATACATTGCTTTTGATTAATAAAGATTCTACTTGCAATTACTAAAGCATCTGCTGTAGTCATACCCACAACAGCCCAGCTAATCTGCTCTTCTGGGTTGACAACTTGAGTTCTGTTTTCAAGGAAATATTTAGGTCCAGATGGACCGTGGTATTCCTACTTGAAACAGACTTTCAGCTTTGGAGGGCGAAGCAGTGTTAAGGCTGGCTACAGGAGTATACACAGACCGTCACTGAAAACAATGGTCCAGATTCCACTGCCTGAGTACATTACTTTTCATAATTATGTCCTTCCCTCTCCAAGTTCTCAAATTTGTCTGTGCCTTGGCAAAATTTATTTATTGTCAAAGTCTTTAGGCCAAAATAATTTGCTACAGATATAGGACTAATTTATTTATCTATTTATTTATTTATTTTTAATCCAGGAGTTTCCTGGCAGAACTACATGCATATGCATTCAGAACACACTAAATTATTGCACATGTACTGTGCATGCACTGTTGATTTTCCAAAACACATCTCATTTACTATGCATTTCTTGTGAATGAGCCAAATCCTCCATTTCTGGATGTCACACAGCCTAGGAAAATATTCATTTCTGCCTGGCTTAGGTGAAAGAAGAGTCTTGAGAGAAGACTCATGGGGTCCAGTTCTTGAGGCCCACAAAGATGGGCCAGTTTTGTGGTATCTCTTTGGTCATTACATGAGATCAACCTATAAAACATACTGTGTATTAGATTTTGCTCTTAAAACATCAAGTAATGTTTTGAAATTTCTCCCTAAATTGTTGAAGGAAATGAGGATATGTTTCTTTTCAAACATTACAAGAAGGGGAAAAAACTATATAAAGAGGAGTATTTTAATATCAAATACCAACTGATTGTTGCTCTGGGACTTGGAAAAAACCCATTGAATTAGTTAATTTTGGTCATTAGCTCTAATGCTCAAGAAAAGGAACTTTTTCTTCCATTTTGCTCCCCTATATATATACGCCTCAAGATGTAGGACCTTTGTGGAAGCTCATACCTGAGTCAGGGTCTCAGACAAGTTCATGGGAACACAGTGCAGAGTCTAGTCCTTATCCTTAGCAATACAGACAAATTTTGCAGGCACAGAGCAATGCTGTTATATTCATGGTTTCTCAAAGGCAAGCTTGAGCAACTCTGAATATGCTAGAATACGGAGGTGGTATAATACAAAGAACAGGGACTAAGCCAGGCTTAACTAGAAGTTTTGATTAGACCAAAAATGTTTTCATAATGTTTTGCACATGAAACTTGGAACAAAAATACTATTTCATTCTTCCTCTCTCCATTCACTTTTGAAATTACATCCTTGCTATTAATTGCAACTTCCAACTGTGTATATCCACATGATGGCAGTATTTGAACACAGAACCGTTTGAATTTCTTCGAAGGGTACCCTTCGCACTTGCATTTCAGGCAGTTTATAACCCATCCTTAGTGACTAGTTATGGAAAAAGGGCAAAAAGAGAGAGCAAGAACATGCCCATGATTCTTCGTCTGAAGGTAACTGCTACTCATGATCTGCTGAGCTGCAGCAAAATCAACCCATACCAGCATCAGTACAGAAAGCAGCAGTGTTTTCTCAGCAGAATTACCAATATCCTTTGGAATTAAACTGGAGAGTAGAGACCTGACATCCACAGACCCATAGGATTGGTGATACTTCTGAAAAGGTTACTGCACTCAGAATATATGCTTTGAATCTTCTGCCATCACACATGAACATATGTATGTCTACATATTTGTAAGTAATACTGGTTTTTAAATGAAAAATCACTGAGAGGAAATGAAGAACAATGAAAGGAAAAACAAGAAAATATTTTCTAGATATTCAGGTAAATCAAAAGGTTTTGGTACACTGATGTACTCCTAGCCTGTCCCATTTTACTTGTGTATTTTTTTCAACCCTAAAGGGCATACACAGCAATTTGTCAGTAATCCATATTCATTCTCATGCTCCCCACACCATGTGGTGAAATTCTTATTTGTCTGCCTCTATCTTACTGACTTTCAAAGGTGTACAAATGGGAAGGGGGAAAATACATGTTTGATTTTTTAAGATTATTTTTGTGCCAAATTAAGGCCAGAATTTCACTCTGTTCTCTAGAATAGCTATCTCATATCTTACTGGGAATTGTGCATCTACAACATTTCCAGCAAGGAATGTTAACGTTTCAACAGGCTAAATAAATATGGAGTTCATTGGAGTAATTCCATTCTACCTTCCAGTGTTTAAATTACTGGAAGTATTTCAAGAGTCCTGCATTTTATCATGGGGCAAGCGTATGCTTTTAACTCTCACCTGTGCCTGGTTTTCTTCCTAAATGATGGTACTTGGAGGACTAAAGAGACTGACTGATTTGATGGCTGGGAGTCTGGATTGCTGAGAGGTATGAGGGTCAGCCTGGTTTAAGAGTGTGTTGGACCAGTCCATGTAGTTTAAAGGCCAAGAAAGAGTTAGCGATGTCTCCTTGCCGAGAGAGAACAAAGGTTGCGTGGAAGCCAGAGATGAAGTGTAAGAAATTGCATGTGGGCTTCATGGTGGGAGAGAGCCATAAAGGGATCAACTCTGTTGTGGAGCCCTGTCTGAGTGAGTTTTTCTTTACACAACTACAGGGCTGTTATACTACTTACAGATAGCTCATAAGGGGAGATCTTAAGTTTGTGCTTTATAAAGCATGTGTGAGGTTGAGGGAACTAAGAGGGAGAAACTGTAACTTTACCACTTTTGCCTCCACAGCTGCTGGCAGGCCCAGTTCTGTTCTTCAGTCCAGAAAGCTGGAATTGTCCAATACATTCCGTGAAACTGATGCCATTATGTAGGGGAGGGGTGCTGTCTTCCTTTTTAACATCAGTCCTTTTGATATTTTGCTCATTACCACCCAGATTCTGCATTGATCTTGTCTGAAGGTTTTAATTTTTCTAACCTACCATCATGGTCTCCACCAAGAAAAAGTACTGATCTGTGAAATAGGGTGCAAAAAAAATCAGTCTGTCCCCAGCCTCAAGCCTTTGTTATCCAGAGAAGCCAACAAGAAAGGTTAGAGATGGTTAGTTCTGTTGACCAAGTGACAAAATTGTGACATGCAAATGGCTTTTCAGTAACTTCCTCTAGTTCCTAAGTAGGTAGAACCAGGTTCATCATGTACACTGATACCATCTGCAGAAGGGTTTTACTCTATACATATTAGTATCTCAAATCCATCTATCTTTGAAACTAACTACATGCCAACGTGTATTAAACATGAATAGAAGCAAACAAACAGAGTGAGGGTAGAGCCCTTAGGAATGGAAGATCATGCCCAAATCAACACAGCCACAATTCAGTAACAACTTTAGGAAAGGACTTCACGTGTCCTATTTTGTGCAGGCACACAAAAAAAAAGGAGAAGAAAAGGGATAAACAGCCTAGTTTAAAGAGCATTTGCTTTGAGGATGTGAAGTAAAACAGTGTGGTGGGATGGTCTCCACAAAGCCCCAAGACGGAAAAGGAATGAAGGCCACCCAGTTAACCTGGAAACAAAGAACCTCAAAGTCCTTGTCAGTCTAGCAGACATGACTAGCTTGAAGCAAGGGAGGGAATCTAAGTAGGTGGCACAGCTTGAAGAAGGAGAGAATTTAGGCTTTTTTCTTTTCTTCTGCTCCCCCCAAGAGGTGCTGGTTAGATCTGTGATACTTTACCCAAGCACTTAAAAGCACAGTGTGTGTGACCACTGCAAGATGATGGTGAAATGGCCATCCTGTTATGGATTACTGCCTATCGTTCATTTCACAACTTAAAGAGAGGTAGGAAGTGAGCAGGCTGAGATGGGATTGATGGTAGCTCATGTTTCTTCAGCAAAGGCTAATTTAAGTGCCCGAGGTGTTGATTGGCTGGCTGTAGACTGATGATGCCTATAGCTAGGCAAAAATAAAGTTGTTCCATTAGTAGAATCATAATTAAATTCTTTTTAAAAAACAGTCATAGCTTAAAAGGATTCCTTGCTGTTCATCTTTCCCTACAGTCTTTGGAAGAACTTGATGTAGAGGAGTGAAAATGTTATTAAAGTCAGTGGCATAAATGTTGAAGCACTAAACTATCAGTCTAAACAGGTCTTCATAATAAATATTTACACATGTTCTGTCTGTTGTGGGCAGTGCTGAGTCTGCAAATGAGTAAGTTTCCATTGAAAAAGTTCCAGCTATGTCTGCAAAACTCTGCCTAATATTCCTGTTTCCTACAGAACCACATTTGCCATAAATCTCCAGTGAATCCAAATGACTGTGTATAATACGTGTCTCTTACTACATCTAAATCTCCAAATTTTATTTAAAAGAAAAAGAAAAAGAAGGAAAAGAAAAAGAAGGAAAAGAAAAAGAAAAAGAAGGAAAAGAAAAAGAAGGAAAAAGAAAAAGAAAAAGAAAAAAGAAAAAGAAAAAAAGAAAAAAAAGAAAAAGAAAAAGAAAAAAGAAAAAAAAAAAAGAAAAAGAAAAAGAGAAAGGGAGTAGTTTGATCATGGGCAATATGTGTTTGAAAGTTTGCAAGGTTCTGTAGCAGGGCACGGCTGCGGCAGTGAGCAATGCTGTGACTAGGTGGTGCACTTGCCATATGGTATATAGAAACTGCAAATGGAGTGGTGGTAGCTGCTTATGCAGGTATTTGTGAAGGCTCTGATACTGCTTACTGTGTGCATACCTGTCTTCATTTTCAGGGAAGGAGAATTTCAACCATGGAATAAGTATCAACTCTGGGGTTTGAGCTCTGAAGCCATTAAGAACATATATTCAGTGCAAACCCCAAAGAAAAACAAACCATAAAAAGGCAAAAGAAAAAAATAACAAACAAAAACCAAAACCATACAGACCCCACCATGACACACCACAGTATTTCTGTCCAATCATCCATCAACTGTATTCACTTGTCTGACAATCCTCTTTCTAGGAGCCTGTGCTGGGGCTGCAATATCAATGCCTTACGCAAGTAATCTGCATTAAGGTTTCCCATGCTTAATACTTGGCTCAGGCTAATGTTGTTTTAGGTCTCATCAAAAAAAGCAGCTTGGTTTCCAAGGATGAGAAGAGATTGTCTCTTCTACCTGTTATTTAAAAATAATAATCTGACAGTCACATTGAAGTATAACAGCAGTATTCTGCAGGCTGCTCATGCAAACTTCATGTCTGTTTGCCAGAAGTTTTATTAGGCTGTCATGAATTTCTATTTATTAATGGAATAGTTAAAACAATAATTGTGAGGGAAGCAAACACCAGGTTTACTGGAAACAACCAATCCAGATAAATGTCAAGTCTTTAAAAAGTAGAAGGCAAGCAATCAATCCTCCCAAAGTCTGAAAGCTTCTGACTGAAATGTATTCTCTCACAGATAAGAAGTTATTGTGCCTTAACTGGCCCTGGTTACAGGCTGTGTGAAGTTGCCCATCCTGGAGCAAATAAAACAGTAATTTGTGTTGGTTTGTCTTTCAGTTTCAGTGAACTCCTGATGCCTTGTGCTTGCTGTGAGGTGATCTCCAAGAGTGTGTAGGTATCTGCGTCTGGAGTGTGAGAGACCTGAGATCCTTAGTCTGAATTCCTTCCAGTGGCAGAGACCGGCATTTTAAGACTGTCAGACTGAAATCTTCATAATGTTTATTCAAAGCTTGTCTGAGATCCTTGCTCATGAAAAGGGCAATTAAGAAGAAAATATACTTGCAGTTTGATTCAATTTTTTTTATGTGTCTGAATAAAGATTTAAAGACAAAGCTCTTATTCTGAAACTAGAATTGAAACTGAAACCACAAGAGGTTCTTAAGGTTACATTCTCATTTGACATGACTGCATTCTTCTGAAAGTTCAGTGAGAATATTGTGTAGGGATATGTAAGTTTTGTACCTTAACAAAGCAGTGTGCATCATAGATATGGCAAACTTGTTTTGTCTTGGCACACAACTCCTGGTGCTGCTTGAAAGGTTTCATTCTATCCAAATGGTCAATTTTTTTCAACAAGTTCAACCTACAGAATCAATTTCTACTTGTAAGATAGCATTTTAACATGAAGGAACAAAAAAGGAGCTGTGAACTACACTCTTTTGATCATGCTGAAAAGTGTAACTGAATTGATTTAGAAAAAAATAAATAAAAAAGAAGTACTACCTTTTCCTTGAAACAGCGCTACTGAAAGGTTAGTGTTCCTGTATCTTATCATTTTGGATCCTCTCCAAGACAACTAAGCCATTTGGACTTGACAGTGGTGGAGGAGGGCTGAAGTGTTTCCTTGGGTGCAACTATTTCAAAAGGATTTATAACCAACATCACCATGAAAGCTCAATGGTAGGATGACTTTAGGTTTTGAACTCTTTTTTCCCTATGATAAACACAGGTGTAAATACTGTTTTTCATTTGTATCACATAGAAACATGTCCAAATAGAAATATGTTCAGTCAAAGCATGAGATTGACTTATATAAACCACACATCAGTGTGCACTGGTTTTGATTCTCATTCTGAATTCTAGTCTGAGTTCCTTTTTTTAATCAGTAACACTGAAATACTTTTAGAATAAATGCTTCAATTAACAAATGAAACTTCATTCTTTTGGCTTTCCTGTGACAGGTAAATATTTCTATTTTCCTCAAAATTAAAGAACTGATGCCTTGCCAGCGCTCTTCAGTTCTGGGTCTAATTTCTGCCATCAGGCCCTTAGACTTATAGGTCCTCAGCTTTGCGACACATCTTTTCCATGCGCTTGGTTTCTTCCATGAATGATACAACACTTGTAAGGGAACTGCTAACTGTCCTTTGTGGGGGAAAAAAAAGTTGATCACTCTCTGTCTACTACCTTAAAGCTGCTTCTTGAACTGTTGAAAGATGTGTTCCAGACTGAAGATTTGGGAAGAAATTTCAGAAGTTCAATTCCTGGTTTTTCCCTTTGTGTACTAGTTTTGTGTCTGTGGTCAGATGGTAAAATACGCAACAATCAGTGGTATTGCTCACAGAGGAGTAAACCATCTTTAAACTTAATAAACCAAACTAAATGGCGCTATGTTTTCCTGGAGGCACATAGACTCTGTTGGCATAAAATAGTCAAAGGGTAGTTGATGATACGTATTTACCAGTGCAGGAGTGAGTCTGAGCTGGTAAAGCATATGTGCTGAGGAGGATGAAGAAACAGAAGTTTTCACAGGGGCAGGGAGGTTATTTTAACTGTCGTGTTATGACGGCATGTGTTCATTACTTTTCTGGGCATGGCCCTTTGTTCCAGTGCCTTGCTGTATGTGTTAAATCCTACGTAGTGCTGAAGCTCTGCAGTTTCAGAGTACAGTAAAAAAAAAAAAAACATCATGCAGTGCCAGGCTGAGTGTTGACCTGCACACTCACAGAGCATGGAGCATCAATGCTATGAACTCATTCTCCAGCTGGGTTTTTGGTCAGGGCAGCAATGGACTGATGGAGCTGTGCTAATTCTGCTTCCAGAGCCTGCACAGTCAGCACTGGATTTCCACTGGTCCACCAGGTACTGCAGGTTTACCCAGACTGGCTGACTTATGGCTCCGGAGTTATTTGGCTTCCTTGAAAATCCTGTACTAAAAACTGCCTAGAGAATCTAACAGAGAAACATTGAAAGTCTGGCAAAAAAAACCTTGGTTCTTTCTCATACTCACATTCAGTTGCCCTCTTCTCTTTTTCCCAACTTCGGCATTTAAAGTAAACTTAGCCAGTAGTAATTAAATCTGAAAATCTGTGAAGATTCTTTTCACAGGTACTGGTATCATGAAAAATGCAAAGTAAGACATGTCTGTTTTGACTGCCAGTAGACTGACTTTACCTACGTGATAAGACTTAAATTGTGTAAGCTGGGAGGAAAGTGTATTTGTCGTGTGGAAGCAGCAAATGTTGGTGGAACAGAGCACTCCTGAATAAAAAAGACCCTCCATTGCTTAACAGCTTTGCAGAGGTCTTTGCGAGAAGAAAAGGGAAGGTGAACTGGGATACAGCATCTATATGAAAGTATGTCATTGTACTGAACAGCAAATGGATGAAATTAGGATAGAAATACTACTGGATGTCTGGATATTAACACGAACACTGCACTGTCAGAACTCAGTTTTTCACCCTTCTTTAGTCCACTCATTCAGTTCCTTATATAGGATCAAACCCTATGTTAGTGTTTGCTTTCATCTAGAATAAATCTTTAAGATTACACATAAAAATAAATTTCTTTTACTAACAGCTAAAGTTTTTAACAGTGCTAAAAAGAAAGGAAGATCAGTAATGATGTCCCATTCAGTCACATGAGAGTGGAATACCAACTACCCTTATTCTTCTTGGACCTGAACTTGTAAACCTTTCTGCTGGTGTTACAGAAAAGGTCATGAGAGGCACCAGTTGCATTTGTAGGGAGAGGATTACAGTTTGAGCACAAACTGAACTGAACCTTTCCTTTGAACTCAGACTGATTTTGGTTTTCTTGGGTTATTGCTTTGTTTTGGTGCCAAGTGCAAGAGTTATTGCAGAAAAAAATTAAAAACACAACCTGACTTTTTTTAGATCTCCATTCTGCTTTTGTGAACCAGAGCTTTGGCTGACTAGCCAAGCATCTGGAAGCTTCCTAAAAGCATCTTCAGAGGTTTTAAAGTAGGCTCTTTTACAAGGTGGTTTCTAATGGATTGTGCACCATTCCATAAACAGAAAGATCATCTGTGTGTATGTCTGCACATATACCAGTTACACTGAATCTACCTGAAAACAGGTGTCAACAATCGAAAGTGATTTCTTGCCACATTTATTCATTTGCAATAAATCTCAGATTGGCTGTGCTCACACAGGATTATTTATTTTGCCTGCAAAAGAGCTGAAATTTTTCTTTTGCTGTAACTTTGGGCTTGAGTGCCTGTTGGGTTTGGTTTGGTTTTTTGTTTGTTTTTTTTTTTTTTTTTCTTTGAGCATACTTCAGAGAGTGTACATATGCAATGAACAAAATTAATCTGTGCTAATGACAACAGCTCTTACAAGAAGAGTTTGAAGTACACGTGGCTGTTTCAGCACTCCCTATTTCTCATTCTATTTTAAACTCCCTGGCAATATGTTCATCCCCTGGACATAGGGAAAGGACAAATTATTTAGGGAAGGAGTAGGTATCTGATTTCACTGACATTTACTGAGCATCAGAATCACAAAGCTAGGGTGAGAACTCTTTTGGCAGTTACTGAAGACATACGAATTCAGTGCCTAATACTGATGACACAGAACAGATTTTCCTGTTTATATTGCTGAAATTTCAAAGCCACTCAGAGCTGAGCCTCCTCCCATTGGTACGTACCTGGTAAACAAATGGGACAAACTTAATCAGATCAAAGAGGAGGTCTTGCATGAGTTTTCAGACTATAGACTTCATTTCAAGAAAGTACATGTATCAATTTTATACATGAAGAAAATTTTTGTGGTTCTATCTTACTACCAACCAGTATGTAGAACAATAGAATGTCTTTCTTGTCCTTTATTTAAGACTAGCTCAATGTAAATTTGTCAAGGTCCCAGTTTAAATATTCCTGTTTGTCTCTTGAATATTTCTGAGGCTACAAACACCCTAAACTGATAGCAAGATTAAAAAAAACACAACCTGCATTCTTTCCTGTGACCCTACCCAATTGTCTTCCACAGCATTTGCAGACCAGCATCCTTCTTGCCAGGGCTGCCCTAGGTGATTTCAGGAATTCATCCCAGTCAGTAGAGGATAGGTGCAGAAACAGCAGCCAAGTTAAATCCTAAGCAATACCAACACTTTCTGAAGAGGTTCTGTGGGAAGGAATGCAGGAGCTGTGAGAAGGGACTGAAAAATAATAATGTGGCATTTAGAATTCACTGAAGCAAGGGACTGAAGCTAATGGCCAGAAATCCCAAAGATAAGGAATCTTAGAAGAAGAAGAGGCCAGGAAGCCTTGTTCAGTCACCCCAATTCGTAAAACAAGAAATTCTAGGTGTAACTTCTGAAGGCTGAGCTCTTGCAAAACTGCAAATCTTCTGTCATAAACTTAGACTAGAAATGTACTTGGTAATGTGGAACTATTTGTGCCATCTGGCAGCTGTCAGCTTTCTCTATTCACTTCCCCCCTACTAATGCAAAACACAGAAACTGGACCTTTTACATCTTGCTACGTGAAAAAGGTTGGTGTCTAGAGGCTTTTTAAGGCCAAACCATTGCACTCTTCTGGTGCCTGCTATCTGGGCACACATTATAAACATTAATAGTGACTTACCCTGGTCAGCAACAGTCATATTCCCCCTCCCTCTAATATTCGTTTATGGCAGCTTGTCTTCCAAGAACATTGCACATGTCCTCTTAAATACCTGAAATTCACCTCGTACACTGCTTCAGAAGAATTTAAAAAACAGCTGGTGTTTATCTCATAGCTATATCTCCGTTTTTAGCTTCAGTTTACTGACCTCCATGTTTATGGAAGATTACTTTTTTTTTTTTCAGAACACTTACAGCTATTCTTGAATCTGTCTTTATCAGTGCTGACACTTTGCTATGAGCCACCTGTAACATGATGTGATTAATTTGTGTTGTGTTCTTGTGTCCTGTGAGGAGAGGCACTTAAGTCAGGCAGGACCTGCAGGTGGTTATGGAGACAGGTCCTTTCCCTTGAGGACAGAGCAGGGGCAGAGGCTGGGTGACAAGAGGACAAGTCAAGGCAGCAGGCAGGGGTAGTTGTAGCAAGTAGCCGAGAACATACCCTGCAAACAGACTGCCAAGAAGACAGTGAGCAAACTGCAGATGAACCTTCATGGTGAGGGAAAGACACACTCACAAAGAAGCTGTGGTGGCCTCATCCCTGGAAATGCTCAAGACCAGGTTGGATGAGGCTTCAAGCAACCTGATCTAACAGAAGGTGTCTGTGCCCATGGCAGGGGAGCTGGAGGAAGATGATCTTTATGGCCCCTTACAATCCAAACCATTCTGTGATTCTGTGTTTTCAATAGAGCAATAAAAAATAAAGCATGAGGAGCTGTACAGAACAACATGCTCTGAATTGACATTTCATTACCGGGATCATCCCTGCCTATCAAAGGTGTGCTGGTTCTGCTCTCTGGAGGCAGCTCTGAAGTCAAAGGCTTTTTGGTGTTCATTATGTGAATTAAAGACTCATGTATTTCACAAACATAGTGACCTTACAGCACCTCTTTTTGCCCTGAGGTGCTCAGCTACCTGGAGAGCCCAGCTCAAACCACAACTGAGCTTGCTCTAATATCTGTCAGAAAAAGAGAAATCTCATTATATTTTTTCTCTGCTGCTATATGTTTCAGATGGGAATAGTGTAGGGCAAACAGCAGCAAATAAATCCCTGCTGGTTTTCAGCAGAAAGGTAAGATGGCACATGAACATTACTTTTTTGGAGTTTTGTGCCTTTAGATTGGAACTAGTGTTCGTGGAGCACTCCAGAGTGGTGAGATTTTCTGCATCAGGATGTCACAGTGCTGTGAGCTTGCATCGTAGGCAATTGGTTGCCAATCCTGACAACAGTGCCAGTTTCAGAAATGAAAGATGTTGGTGGGGGTGCTGCTAACCACACATCTTGCGTTCCAGAAAAATAACATATTACCTGGGCGAAGTCCATCTGCTGAAGCTGTAAAAATTCTGAGCTCTCAAAGTCCATAACAAACCTCTCTGTGGAAACTTGATTCTCCAGTATTCACAGAAATTTTCCCTGTTCAGCATCTTGCCAGATGCATACAAGGTTCTGGCTTTACAAATTTCTGTAGGTTCTTTCTTTCTTGGTTCCATTTTACTTTTATCCTACTCCTTTGAGACACCAGGTCATCTCTGCTTACAGCATTCCCCATTTTTCCAATGTTAACTGATTTCTGAATAGCTATTCTCTGATTATCGCTGCTTAATTGTAACATAGCATTATCTGTACTACTCAACAAAGACCAGCATCCCATTGCAACACACTGTATGGAAACAGAGAAGGAGAAAAATCATTGTCTCATATAAACACACCATAAAATAGTGAAGAATGAGAAAGTAGGAAGAGTTCTACAAGGTGGATGAGATTTGGTTAACAGACAACTGTAACTCAGGAAACAAGTTTGAGCTGGAAAATAAGGGTTGCTTTCTTACACCCAGAATCTAGTGGCATATTCCCAACCTTATCTGCTAACATGGTGTGGCAGGTTTATAAGATCCCCAAGAACTGGCTCCATGCAGCGTTATTTGAACCAAAACTGTGAATATGCCAGTTGATTCCAGAACTTCTCTACAGCTCTCCTCTGTGATTATTTCCTCAAAAGCAGAACTAAAAGAATTCAGCTTGATAGAAACTATTTTATTCCATTTCATATGTCAGCAGCTCCTACCTCCCAAGAATCTGTTCAGCTTGTTAAAAAATGAAATTGCTACAGATGGATATTTCTTTCAATTACTGTAAAAACATGTAACAAAGCCTCTGGCATGCCAAGAACCAGGCATCAAAGTTCAAGAGCTTACATTTTCTATTAAATAGTTCAATATTGTAGAGAAGAACAGAAAAAATACAGTGTTTTGTCCCTCATGGCCTTCTTTAGGAGACCTCAGGGGGAACCAAAAAGTTGCAGTTTTCCTGTCTCGCTGCTCTAACATTAAACCGCTTAATAGAATATGTAAGCACTTGAGCTTTGATGCCTGGTTCTTGGCATAGCAAGTAAAATTCATACTGGCTTGATGATTTGGGGTGGTCTGTGGGAGATTATTTTTCCCTCCTTTTGAGAAACCACTGGCGTACAGACTTTTCGTTTGTTGTCTTGGGGTATAGAATCATAGAATAGTTAGGGTTGCAAAGGACCTCAAAGATCATCTGGCTCCAGCTCCCCTGCCATGGGCATGAACACCTTCCACTAGACTAGGTTGCCCAAAGTTCCAACAAACCTGGCCTTAGACACTTCCAGGGATGGGGCCACCACAACTTCTTTGGGAAACCTGTTCCAGTGTCTCACCACCTGCACAATAAAGAAACTTTTCCTAATATCTCATCTAAATCTACTCTCCCTCAGTTTAAAACAATTACCCCTTGTCCTTGCAAAAAGTCCCTTTCGAGATTCCTTGTAGGCCCCTTTTAGGTACTGGATGGCTGCTAGAAGTTCTCCCTGAAGCCTTCTCTTCTCCAGGACGCTGAACAACTCCAACTCTCTCTCAGCCTGTCTTCATAGGAGAGTTGCTTCGGTCCTCTGACATTTCCAAGGGCCTCCTCTGGATTTTCCAACAGGTTCATGTCCTTCTTGTGTTAGAGATCCCAGAGCTGGATACAGTACTCCAAGTGGGGTCTCAGAAGAACAGAATAGGGGGGGAGAATCACCTCCCTCAACCTGCTGGCTAAGTTGTTTTTGATGCAGCCCAGCACACAGTTGGCTTTCTGGGCTGCAAGCACACACTGATGGCTCATGTTGAGCTTCTCGTCAACCAACACCCCCGAAGTCCTTCTCTTCAGGGATGCTTTCAAGCCATTCTCTGACCAGCCTGTATTTGTGCTTGGGATTTCCCCAACCCATGTGCAGCACCTTGCACTTGGCCCCGTTGAATTTAATGAGTTTTGCACAGGTCCACCACTGAAGCCTGCCAAGTCTTTTCCCTGGACTTCCTTTTATCACCAATGTACCTATAGAAGCTCTGCTTGTTGCCCTTGACATCCCTGGCTGCTCAAAGGATTTCTCTGTATTTCTACCAGGCTACCTGTCCCTGTTTCCATCCTCTGTAAGTTTCTTTTTTTGTATTTAAATTTGCCCAGGAGCTCCTTATTCATCAATGCAGGCCTCCTGGTGGTTTTGTCTGACTTCCTCTTTGTGAGGATGCATTGCTACTGAACTTGAAGGAAGTGATCCTTGAATATCATCCAGCCTTCTTGGACCCCTCTTCCCTCCAGAACTTTACCCCATGGTTCTCTACCAAGCAGACCCCTGAAGAAGGAAAGTCTTCTCTCCTGAAGTCCAGTGTACCAAGCTTGCTATGCACTCTCCTTGATGCCCTAAGGATCTCCTACCACACCATTTCATGGCCACTTAGCAGCCAAGGCTTGCCTTAAGCTTCACATTCCCCTTCAGCACCTCCTTATTGTTGAGAACAAGGTCCAGCACAGCACCTCTTCTTGTTGGCTCCTGCATCACTTGGAGAAGGAAGTTATCATCAGTGAATTCCAGGAACATCTAGATTGCTTATGCCCTGCTGTGCACCAGAAATGCAAAGAAATCTGTGTATCGCCATAGACCTGAGGTATCCTGTGGCTCAGTGAAAATAGACGATATTATATGTCATCATGAGCTGACCAAAAGGACATTTCACCATGTTCCCACCAACTGACACACTCCAGTGCTAGCTCTGTATGCTCTAGTACTGAAGTATTTAAAAGACATCCTGAAACCTATAGTATTTTCATTTATTTTTCCAAGGACAGATGTATTGAAACTGGAATTGAGCAAGAGTGGGAAGTCCTGCTCCAGGAGATATTGTTTCGGACTCTACTGGAAAAGCTGAGATGAAAAAAAATACTAAATTTGGAGATGTTAATTTTCATTTTCTTCAGAGTCTTGTTTATTTACATGCATTTAAACACCAAGTTGTGTTTTATAAATGATTTTGTTGTCTCAACATTCTGGGACCCAGTGCCCATATAGCCCAAGATGGATGCTCAGCCATGCACCAATGACAGGACTCCCATGTTGTGCCACATGGTTCAGAAATAAATCACAATATTGCTAATGGAAAGAAATCCTCTAACTTGAAAAAGCATTGATGAGAAGAAGCCTGGACAGCAGATTCAACTGCACTTCTTCAGCGATTATTATATTGTAGCAAAGCACCTGGTTAATATAGCAGAGAGGGAAACAGGACTGCAGCCCTTACCGAGGCATTGGCCAAGAGGGAAATGAAATATAGCACCTTATTGGAATTAAATATTATAGACCAGACTAAGGAGTTAAAAAAACACTAACTTGGGTAATAGAAATATTTAATCATTAATATTTTGAGACAACATAAACTATTTTCACAGAATCATCTGTTTTACTAAAATTTCAGCTCACTTTGACAGAAAATTGCTTAACCTGTCTCTTTTCTGAAACTAAGCTCGAGAGACTTGCTCTGAGAAGCTTTGATCATGATTTCAGTACTTTGGTCCATTTCTCCTTTTAATTCTTCTCTCACTCTTACTGAGTCTATATTAATACAACTTTAGGCCCTTGGACACCTAACAAAGACACAAATCGGTCTATGACCTGAAAATATGCCAATCTCTTCTATTTTTAACAGCAGGAATAGCAAGCATTTCCTAAGTCCTGCATTCCCCTTCTACAAGCTCAACAGTGGTCTAAATGAATCTCTCTTCAAATGTTTTGTGATTGCTTTAATGAAATATTCTGGCTGTGTACTAGATGTGGAAATGTTCTTAAGCCTTGTTTCTAATTTTAGAGAGAGTATTAAAAAGGAATTTTTATTCCTTGTTTAATTTAAATCTTATTTAATAGCAGTAGAAGAGGCTATTGAAGGGGGTCACCAAAATACTCATCTGAGCTTTGATAAGCCTGTGTTTCCCTCATTAACATGGGGGGTATTCATTGTTCATGAAGTTTCTTTCTTTCTTTCTCCAGCTGCAATTTAGGTCATTTCATAGCTTGAGAGTGTATTGCTCCCGAAGAGTTCTTAGCTACACTACTGATTATATACAACACCACCACACATATAGACCTCCACACACCATCTCTGGAGCTTTTCAAAAACTTGTAGCCAAATTCTTGTCTGTGCCAGAAAACCTGTGATAAAATCACAGATCAGAGAATAGCTAAGGTTGGAAGGAACCTCTGCAGGTCATTTGGTCATCCAACCCTGTGGCTTAAACAGGGCCACCTAAAGTCCATTGCGCAGGATCATGTCCAGGCAGATTTTCAATACCTCCAAGGTGAGAGAATCCATAACTTCCCTGGGCAATGTGTACTAGTATTCAGTCATCCTTACAGTAAAAAAGTGTTTCCTGATGTTTGGGAGGAACCTTCTGTGCTTCAGCTTGTGGCCATTGTTTATTATCCTGTCACTGGCCACCACTGAAATGAGCCTGGCTCTGCCTTCTTTACAACCTCCCTTCAGGTGTTTACATACATTGACAAGATCCCCCCTGAGCCTTCTCTTCTCTAAGCTAAAAAGTTCCAGCTCTCTCAACCTTTTCTCATAAGAAAAATCCTCTAAATTTTTTATCATCTTTGTGGCCCTTTGTTGGATGCCCCAGTATGTCCATGTCTCTCTTGTACTGAGGACCCCAGCTGGATACAGTTGTCCAGGTGTGGCCACACTAGTGCTGAGTAGAGGGGAAGGATCACCTCCATTGTCTTGCCGGCAAAAATTTGAATGCAGCCTTGGTTACCTTTTGCCTTCTTTGCAGCAAGGGCTCATAGTGCTGATTCATGTTCAACTTGATGTCCACCAGGTTCAGGTCCTTTCCTGAAAAGCTGCTTTCCAGCTGGGTGGGCGCCAACATACATTGGTGTTTGTTCCTTCCCAAGGCACAGGTCTTCACACTTTCTTGTTCAATTTTATGTCCGCCCATTTCTTCAGCCTCTTGAGGTCCCTCTGGATGGCTTCTTAACTCTGTCTGGTGCATCAGCCATTCCTCCCAGTTTTGTGTGAACTGCAGATTTTCTTAGAATACCCTCTGTCCCATTTCCGAAACATTAACAAAATATGTAAAAAGGAATCAGGCCCACTATTGACCCCTGGGCTACACTGCCAGTTACCATTCTCCAACTAGATTTTGTGTCACCACCCTCCAGCCAGTTTTAAATCCTCCTCACCATCTGCTCAACTAGCTCATATATCAACAGATTTCCTATGAGTATCTTTTGGAAGACAGTGTCAAAGGCCCTACTGAAGTTGAGGGACACAACAGCTACTGCTCTCCCCTTGCCTACCAGGTCAATCATTTCATCCTGACTTTCCTTTGAGTGAGTCCATGCTGACTACTCCTGATGATTTTCCTGACAGCCATGTGCCTGGAAATAGCTTCCAGGATTAGCTGCTCCATCACCTTCTGTAGTTTCCTGGGACCTCTTTTTCATCCTTCTGGCAGATAGGATCAAACATTTTTCTGCATCAATTCTGCTCCCCCCTAAATTTCACAAAAAGTCTCTGGCATTACCTGCAGATGACCTACAGAAGTAGAAGGATGCCTTTAATTGTTTTCCACCAGACACAGAAGTTGGTTCACACTTGGTGCTGGGTAACGAAGTTAGTAAGATGCTGAATCCATGTGAATATATTCTGCCCTCCGGAAGGAATTATTTTCTCAGGCTTGCCAGCAACTTCCATGGTTACAAGGCTTCAGAAACTGACTTACATGCATATGGCAGGTGTTGTGGTTTAAGCCCAGCCAGCAACCCAGAACCACACAGCTGCTTGCTCACTCGCCCCACCTTTTCCTACCTCTGCTCCTGGAGGAATAGGGAGGAGAATCGAAAGAATGTAACTCCCATGGGTTGAGATAAGAACAGTCCAGTAACTAAGGTAGAACACAAATCACTATTGCTACCACCAATAATAATAATGATTAGGGAAATAACAAGGGAAGAGAATACAATCACTCACTACCCACCGACTGATACCCAGCCCGACCTGAGCAGTGATCTAGCCCTTCCGGGTAACTCCCCCCAGTTTATATACTGGGCATGATGTGCTGTGGTATGGAATACCTCTTTGGCTAGTTTGGGTCAGGTGTCCTGTTTCTGCTTCCTCCCGGCTTCCCCTCCTCCCTGGCAGAGCAAGAGGCTCAGAAAGTCCTTGGTCAGAGTAAATATTACTGAGCAACAACTAAAAAGATTGGTGTTATCAGTGCTGTTCCCAGGCTGAAAGTCAAAAACACAGCACTGCACCAGCTACTAGAGAAGGAGAAAAATGACTGCTACTGCTGAACCCAGGATAGGCAGGGTAGGCATACGGTGACTTGAACTTTTGGAAGACAGGGGTATCTCAAAAGATTTAGTGGCACAGTCATGCTTGGTACAAGCACTTTTATGAGGTGTTTGGCAGCAGGCAAAGCTTTAAGCTGAAAGAAGAGACATATCTATACAGAAGTTAGAAGATGAAGCAAGCTGGACACACAGGAATCTATTTTCTTTTTTTGCAAATGAAGCAAGTAATCTCTGAAACAATGTTGTAATGTTTCAGTGTATTCTGTATCCCTTTAATTATTCACACAAAAGTTAGACAACCAAGGAGACTGCAGCTTGTTTACTTGTCATAATATATGTTTATATTAAGACTGAAAGAAGGGACTGTGCAAAGAACAGATCAGTTTGGCTTTTCAGGCACATAACAGACAACTAATACAGAATAGAACACTACAGGATTCTACGGTAGAATGGTTAAGGTTAGAAAGGATCTTAAGATCATCTAGTTCTAATCCCCCTGCCAAGGGCAGGGACACCTCATACTAGACCACATTGCCTGATGCTCTGTCCAACCTGGCCTTGAACACTTACAGGGATGGAGCATTTACCATCTCTTTGGGCAACCTGTTCCAGTGCCTCACCACCCTCTCAGTAAAGAACTTATTCCTTATATCTGACCTGAACTTCCCCTGTTTAAGTTTGAAGCCATTACCCCTTGCCCTATTGCTACAGCCCCTGATGAAAAGTCCCTCACCAGCATCCTTGTAGGCCCCCTTCAAATACTGGAAAGTTTCTGTGAGGTCTCCACGCAGCCTTCTCTTCTCCAGGCTGAACAGCCCGAATTTTCTCAGCCTGTCTTCATATGGGAGGTGCTCTAGCCTCCTTATCATCATATAATGTACATATTATCATACGCAGAGTATACAAAGAATCCTCCATGTTAATGACCTATATTCTAAAATAGAAACATGAAATAATGAGCTGTTATGATTGTAGTACCTTATTCTGTAAGTTTAAAATGTTATAAATTAGATAACATGGATTATCTATCACTTAGGTTTTTCTGTCTTTCAAGATTTTGAGTTTGACAGTGCTAACTATGGTAATACTGTACGAGAAGGATAGTGGAAATGAAATAACAGAAAATAGATTCAGTATACACTGTAGAGTGCATTGTATCATAGTATACTTTCTGATGTACATATTAAAACCCCAGAATGTTCTATGCTGTTGAGTGTTAGTGCTGGTTAGTCTTTTCTGGAAGTCTTAAAGCCATCCATATACACTAGCTCATTATAATTACTGCTTCAGTATATTAGTGAGTGAGCATAAATTTCTTTATCACTTAGCAGCTTTTATGTTTGTTTTATCTGCTTCTTAGACACACTAATACCTCTTAATAAAGCCTTGCAATTCACAATTATAGGACTTTGATGGAGAAGCCCTCAAAGCAATTTACAAATTCCATTCACAAAACCCTGTGGATAAAGATTATCCTCATTGTAGAGATCAGTAAATTAAGAAACAGGGTTTCAATAATCCGCTTAAGGTGATGTACAACTCTCAGCTCTTAATTTTAGCTCTTGTTCTAATAATTTCCTTTCATATCGTCATCTATGTTTCCTAAAAAAATGTTTCCAATGGCAAGGGATGTCTGAACATTTTCTAAATCATAGAATCATAGAATCATAGAATAGTTAGGGTTGGAAATAACCTGAAGATCATCTAGTTCCAAACCCCCTGCCATGGGCAGGGGCACCTCACACTAAACCATGTCACCCAAGGCTATGTCCAACCTGGCCTTGAATGCCACCAGGGACGGAGCATCCACAGCTTCCCTGGACAATCCATTCCAGTGCCTCACTACCCTAACAGTGAAGAATTTCCTCCTTATATCCAATCTAAACTTCCCCTGTTTAAGTTTAAACCTGTTACCCCTTGTCCTCTCACTACAGTCCCTAATAAAGAGTCCCTCCCCAGCATCCCTATAGGCCCCCTTCAGATATT
>JANRGW010033233.1:0-46707 GCA_024733675.1 Psilopsiagon aymara
GGGAAATAAGCGAGAGCATACAAATTAAAGAGCAGCATTTGAAATCTAATCAAATATTCCCTCAATTTACTCACCACCCCTGCAGTGCTGTGCAGCTTTATTAGATTTTTATTCCATATTCTCTTTTAAAGTGACATTTACATTAATTTACAGTACTAACATGAAACCCTATTTAAAAGCTGAGAGGTTTTGTAACTTTCTAGTTTTTAGTGGCTGTCCCTGATTTTCTAACTGACTAATAAGGAGCCTTTAGGTTTATTTCATGTCTGTAGGAGTGATACAAAGTCTCTTCAAGGTGAGTTCCTGCTGCTATTGTTAGATGTGGCAGGGAGACCACATTGGTAGGTTCAGGTGGTAATTGGCTATGAAGCAGAAAAGTTCCATCCTTACAGTTCTCCACACTCCAAAGTGCCTTCAGTGCTGGAATCCATTCCACCTGCAAAATCAGGGACCATATGCATTTTGGGGGATACACTGTAATCCAAGTCTCATATAAGGTGGTCTAATTTTGCTTGGAACAGGGGGAATTTTACTTCGGGTCAAAAGAGAGGGAGCTGACTGGAAAAAATGAGGCAAGCATATGCCAGGACAGGGATTTGAAAGTTAATATCCCATAATTTTCTTTATTTTCTTCTATTTTTGGTTGCTTGGCTTGGGTTGGCTGTATTATCCCCAAGAACATTTAAACAAGTTAGGTAATGTCCAGTGCATTATCCAGGAGCTGGAAAGATGCTGGCTATTTCTTGCCTTGGCAAGAGTAGAAGATCTCTTGCCCAGTCATAAGACAGGGCAGATGTGCGGCTCGCAGACACAGATTCTCTCTGGTGATCCGATTTGTCCCCTTTTCCTACAATTTCTCCTTTTTTTTTCCTTATTCCCTAATTAACACAGGTAATGAATTACATATGGCCATGGCATTCACTTCTCTGTGTGAAATCTGTAGCAGCTGCATTGTTTATCAGTTCAATATGTTTACTACAGATGCCATTTCTGTATCACAATTAAGTTGTTTCAAATCTCCTTTTCCCACCCGCTACGTCCCTCCCCAGTCTTCCCATCTTCTGTCCAATATGCATCGTTACAACTTGATTCTTTTTCCAAGCTGATGCCACATTCCAGCTGAAAGATCAAATCTTCCAGGAGGCCTAAACTTTGCATGGCCATTTAGACTGATGGAAAGCTCTTAAATATTACTGTATTTTCACTCCCACCAAACACAAGGTAAACTGACCACCAAGGGTGCAAATGATGGAAGAGCAGAGCCAGAGCCTTTTGCATGAGACTAACAAATATTGATTTACCTCCTTTCATTTAGCCACGAGTGGATCCTACACATCTTTGGAGAAACATTATGCTCTTCAGCCCTTTTCAAGTATAATGACATCTGAAATGTACATACTTTACCAGTGCTATTGAATCGGACTCTGAAAAAATCTTTGCAACACATCGATATGGCAAAACACACAGAGGGGGCATGATTTACTGAGGCCATAATTAAACATTGAATTTGCCTCTCCTCTGGGCTCAGCTGAATTCCCGTCAGCAAATGGTTGCAACCTAATGTCCTATGTGTTTGGATTTTGTTAATTTATTTCCTGCACCTCATTTTCCTGGAACGAATGTGGTTATTTATGGCTCAGCAGCAAACACTTTACATTTATGGGGGGTTATGAATTTCAGTAATGGCTTTTGTGGCAATTTAATCTGTCCCAACTATGAGGCATTTTACAATGACAATTAAATTATTATGAAAAAAAATAAACCTTAAATGACATTCTTATCACTTATCAACACAGCAAAAGTTTTAGCGGGTTGCATTTTGGGGACTAGGTTATAAACAGTCCTCTGTACTTTTAGAGAATCCAGGTTATAAACTCAGAGTGAAGTTCATTAACTTCCACATGTGACTTGAAAGGAAAATTCTTTCCACATTCCAGTGTCAGTGAATGAAACTGAGTTTTAAAATGCCACTTTACTATATGCAAAAATATATGCCCATGCTTAATATTTAAAGACTGGAAGTTGATGTACTACAGTGACTCCTGAAGAGAAAAGCGCCCCATGGGGTGGCAATGGTAAATCTGTGCATTTTCTTGTCCTAACCTCATGAGAGAAAACGCTTTTATTTCTATCGGTCAGTGGTGCCTATGAGAAATGATCAGAAAGTGTCAAGTATGTTAATTTACACTCCATTAAATTAATTTTAATGATGGCTTGCTGAGTAGTTTATTTTAAAAGCGAAACATCTTTGCTCTTTTAAAACATAGTATTTTTCACATCCAAAATGCACAGAGTGCTCCATTCCTTTGGGGAGAGCTAGGGACTTGCATCTCCTTCAAGATTCAATGTAGATGTACAACCCTGCATGAGAGAGAACATAAATTCCCCCCTTCCATTCCCTCTCCGGAGAGTAGCAAACAAGAACTTTCATTACAAAAGGCTCCTCAAAGTTATTTTCAAATCTCTGTCTGAAAAAATGACCCCTAATGCACTGATTATGGTAATGCCTTGAGGCTCAGTGAGATTGGGGCTGTATTTTGCTAAGTGCTATATGAAATATCAGATGGTACCTATTCTAAAGAGCCTGCTATCTCAGAAGACAAGGCAGACAAAAGGCTGGGTAAAAAGAGTGGAATTACACCTACCTGCAGATAAAGCAGGCTGTTCTAATCATCCTGGTGCTATCAGAAGGCTTGTGATCAATTCCCTCTTTAGCTGCTGCCTTCTCCAATCCCCCAGAAGCTACAATTAGGATTTTAGGCAATTCAAGGAGCTTCTCTATGTCTTCATTCCCTCTCTGTGAAGCAGGCAACAGCACTGCTCCATCTCATGGAGGATGAAATCCACATCTGAGAGAAGGAAGACACACTGGCCATGTACAAACCTGCCCTCAGCTGACCATATTTCCAGCCACAAGAGACTACTGTCTTTTAGATAGACATGTGTGTATGTGTGTTACATGCTGTAAGCACTCATACCCCCTGGGCAACAGCTAACTCTTGACTATGAAGCTTCTGCAAGATCACACGGATAAGTGAACCCTTGTGCTCCTTCAGGAAAGCAGTTTGCACTGAATACAGTTTTTTTCCTGCTTTTAAGTACCCCACATCAAAGAACAACTATAGTCTCTTATTTCAGAATGTGTGGAAGCTGCTTCCCATATGCATCACCTTGGGTCCAAATTTGCCCCCAGATTGATGAGAGGCAGGAAAAAGCTTCAGGTCCTCAACTAAAAACCTCAGGTAGTGGTGGTTAATGATTTGCCTTGGTCTCCTCTATGTCACTAAAACAGGATTGATCCAAGATTCAATATTACGAAGGATCAGAGTATTTAGTCTAACATTCCCACCCCAGGATAACCCATACAACCTGGGGTTTTTTCAGATATCTGAGCTTGTCTAAATTACAGCCTGTTGCTGAGCAAAAATCTCCTTTTTTTGAGCCTGTATCTTTTAGCATCCACCAAGAGTACCCAATAGCCTGTATGAACAGAGGAACTAGGAACTTAGCTTCCATTGACAAGGAATTATAATCATAGAGGTTGCTGTTATCTGATCAGCACAGAGTCTGCTGGAGACACTGCACATCTTAGTTTTATATCCAGCCACCCTAATGATGCCTCTCTCCACTGGGATACGTAACAGAGTCTTCAACAATTTGTCTTTAAGCAAGAAAACATTACCTGTAAAGAGAAAAATCCACCTGTAAGAAAATGAGATTCCCTGGGGGTAAGGGAATCATCCACCCTGATAAATCAAACCACACTCCATAGCAGCTGAAAGTCAAGTCTTGTAACTCATAAATCTATTGAAGACATCCTGCAGGTGTTCCACAGCAACAGCCCAGCACCTGCCCAGGTCAAGAGGATTTTCTTGTTTAATTAACGAAGCTATTTTATTTTCTCCTCTTCATTCCAAACGGGTAAGTAACTGGGGAATCAGCTTCCAGAGATCAGAAGGTCTTGATTACTAGCAAGCAGCCCTTAGGTTAAACACAGCCATGGAAGCCTTCCACTGGTGGCAAGAAGAGAATGCTTTACTAGAAACTACAACCCCTATGGTTGAAGCCTATGGTTCAAGCTTCTATCTCTTTCCCACTGTGCCTTTCAATTTAGCTGCATTCATTGCATTTTAAAAGTTGCAAAAGAAATTTGCAACTAAGATCTGAGAGAATTAAAGCAAACTTTGTAAATGATTTCTATCCAAACAAAAATGTGGAGGCACTTCAGAAGCTTTGTTCTCTGTTCACTTATGGCTTTTATTCTACCTTCAGAAGGAGAAGATGAGCAGGAGAGGGCTTCCTCCCTCAAGCTGCTTAGGGAATGGACATTGTTTTCAAGTCAGACACATGCAGCTCACTAACAACTTCAATGCCCCTAAAATTTCAGTGGCACCACATGCGAGGATGGAAACTTGGGGGGGGGGGGGGGGGGGGGGGGGGGGGGGGGGGGGGGGGGGGGGGGGGGGGGGGGCAGCGGGGAGGAATAAAAAAGCCTGTGAAGTATGGTTTGGAACAGTGTCTTTTTTACACTCTCAGGATACAGGAAGAAGAGTTGATGCTTCGGATAAGATTTTCCTCTCTTGAATGAAACTTCAGTTTCTAAAATGAATTAGCAATTCTGCTGAAATGGTTACTGGGTTTGTCCTTCAGAGGATGTAGGAAGGTGATCTGTCACTATGAAGAATTCATGACAAGTTCTGAAGAACAGTCAAGACAACACAGAAATCCCCACTTTGGAGTCCATCTTCACTGCACGTAGAAAGCAACATCATCCACAAAAAGATTTGCTTCCTCAAAAACAAAGGATAAAGAAAGGAAAAACTTTCTGAATTCACATAGTCTAACACAGAGAAATGGCTTGTCTAGCTGAAGTGATTCTCTGAAATCCACCTGCACCAGGAGAACTGGAGCTGCGAAGAATTTGAATTTGGAAGGAAAAAATCTTCGTCCACAGACAGGTGATCTCAGGCAGCCAAACAGGCTGCCCTCCAGCAATCATTGCACTTAATGGGTCTGGAGAGGATATCTGACTGCTTCTCCCACAAACTGTAAACCTGATAAAAAATGAACTACAGACAAGGAAAGAGCTTTTTCTTTTTGAAGAAGCATCACAGAATAAGTGTTAAAATAACTTAAATCTCAGTCACCCAGAGAAAGTTGTAGCACATGGATTAAGTGACCACAGATGCTGTAATTCTGCCTGTCTCCAACCAGATAATTGCTACAGTTATCATGCAACTTTAAACCACAAGAGTGTTTCACTTCAGTAATCTGAATTTATGTGAATAGTGAGCTAAAGGTAGTTGTCCAGGCTGTTTTTATTATTAACATAAAGATGAATATGCAGCTCTAAAGCGTTGTTCATCCTGTTTTAGAAACCTTGGTTCCAGAAGCTGTCTGCCTCCCTCTTGAATACAGAGAAACCTTAGGAAGCTGGGTTAGGTGAAAGATCAACTTTTAACATAATCAAAGCAAGAGGAGATAAGTCTCATGCTTAAACAGCATGCCATATATGACTATCTTGACTCTAGTGTATGTTCAGGCACCTCACAGTTCTACAGGGACAAAGGGATTTGTCATAAATCATAGAGAAGTCTATGTTAGGATGCTAATTCTTGCTTTAAAACATCATTTTACTTTGGCCCCCCGAAAAATAACTTATTACCTTTCATTCTCTGTGTTCCAGAATGTTTCTAAAGCTCTAACCCCTCTGCTTGTTCCCTTGCTTCATGCTCAATCCATACTTACTCTCATTTTGTCTCATCTTTCAGAAACACCCATTGGCAGAAAGAATAATGCACTTGTAAGGGAATAAGTAATTCAAAAGCAAAACAGACCTTAATTGTCAAGACAAATGCTACCTGGTCTCTCTTTCTTAGCAAGTTTTCCTGTCTAATCTCATCGTTAGAACTTATCCAGTAAGAAACCCCCTGGAGGAAACACCGTGGCTCCTTAGAAATCCATGTCAAAACTCCCACTGTCCTCAATGAGAACAGGGATACTCCATACAACTGAATTCCTATGACACGTTCCTTTTCAGACTCTTAATTTACAGGAACAAGGCACTTCGGGACTGGATTGCCCTATGTTCAAATTTCTTACATGACGAACAGATTGTCAAAGGAGGTTGCATCCAATTTTGGCCATAAGCAAAATCTGGATTGCTTTAAGAGCTCAGCATCCCACAGATAATACTGAAATTCTCATAACCAGCTATTTGCAAATATTCAGGACAAAGGGCATCCTCAATGCCTCACGTTTTTGTAGAGGTGCCTAAATAAGAGCCGAGCTCTTTGAAAACATAGCCTATATTTTATAAGGAAAAGCCTTTGCAGCACTTTAATATCAGGAATTTATTGAGACCTGTTACACCTTTGTAAAATAGGGTCATATTTTTCCTCCTCTAATTTTACATATAGATAAAATGAGATACAGAAAGGGGAAGCTGATGTGCTCAGGATCATAAGAGAACTATAAATTAATGCTGGGTTTTGATGGGAAAAGTCAGACATCACAACTCCCACTCCCTTCTTTAAACACTGGACCCCTGAAGTCCTTAAGGAGTCCTTCAAAGTGATTAGAAATCAGACCTTATTCCATTTCCCCCCCCCCCGTGATTCATCTCACAGGCTGCGTGACCTAAGAGCTTCATTTAAGTTTAGGAAGAGACAGAATGAAACATTTATTAATAAATAAAAAGAGGTTGGAATATTTAGCAGGAACCAAAGTTTAAAGATTACAAAGATCTAAGGCTCTTTAATAAATATTCCATATAAACTCTTTCACCTCCTCTTTGGCCAGACATGAAGCGCAGTGCAGAATGGCAGGGCCAAGGAATTCTGAAGCCAAGAGACCTTTATCTTTCTTATGGGCTCTTTCTAATAGGAAATCTTCCTTTTCCCTTCAGTTCATGCAAATGTGCAGTTGCTCTGATTAGCGTGAAGAGCACCAAATGGCAATGGAAATCAAGGAACCTAATTATTTCCAGCAGTCATTTCAAAGATGCACCACTGAAATGAAAGACATGTCTCTCACCTCCTGGGCCCTATTATGTTCTAAACTTTGCCTAGCCCTGCTGACACGCCACCTCTGCTTCAGACGGATTTGATGAATCATGAAAACAGCATCATTTACAGTTCAAGGTACCAAAGCAATTTTCCATTGGCACCTTTTTGCCCTTGCTGCTGCAAAAGAGAAATGTATGAAAACAACTCCGGTGACTTTTCAGCAGTCAAGTGATTTTGCAGGGAAGAAAACACACAAAAAAACCCCAAACATTGCATATATGCTTGCTCTCAGGGAATATTTGCTTAGTCAATGGTATGCTCTGTGTGCCCATCTACATAGGCACATTTCAATGCTCACTGTCTGTGGCAAAGTAGATTTTGCTGTAACAAGGATGCACAGGAAAGGAGAATACAGAGGATGGTATCACATCAGCAAGAATTGGTGGCAGAGGCTGTAAGGCATCTCAGCATTTAGAAGGGTGAGCTTAAGCCTTGCTTTGAAGGTATGCTTAAGGTTGTCCTTAGACAACTCATTGATAATTGGGTGAAAGCTTGGTTGGACTGGTAATTTAGGAGCAGCTCAGCATGTTGAACCTGCATCCCTACCATGGCACTGCTGGCAATGGAAACTTGCCTGCCCTGACCATACTGCCCCAATGGCAAAACCAAATGCTTCTATAGTTACTGCATACTGAGCTTATCAAATCTTACGTATTTCGAGGTTGGACAGAGGCTTGGTTGGTATGGTCTAGTATGAGGCATTCCTGCCAATGGCAGAGGGGCTGGAACTGGATGATCTTCAGGTCCTTCCCAACCCAAGCCATTCTATGATTCTATAAGCTTATGCCACTTGCCCGCAAGCCTAAGATGCCAGCTCAGGGGTTGCTGGCAGGACAGAGCAACCCTTCTGTGCCTCACTGTGGTCACAAAAGGTGCCAAAGTCTCCATGCAGGAGGCTTCTGTGGCCTCCTCTCCTGCTTCCCCCCCCCCCCTCCATCTAGAATAGAGCAGGTGGGATAGCATATAAAATCACACAACTGCCATTGTTATTTCAGTCTGCAGCAAAGAGTTCTTCTAATTACTCAGTCTAAGGAGGCTGCCATTTTACAGAGAATTAATTTCCTTTCTGTGAGCAGAGTTGAATATGTATTTTCTCCTAAAATGTCAGGAAGGTTTTTTCTTTCTTAATTATACCCCAGGACATTTCGCGATTGCTTGAGAAATGCTGCAAAAAGCTCTATTGAATTTATTTTCTTTCTTTTCTAAAACCTTCACAAGATGGTGGTTGAGTATTGACAGGTGTGAAATGCAGGGAGGTTCACAGTTTTAGATGAGAAGTGCTCTCCATCAATGCGAATGTTAAAGCTCAGAGGTTTTTTAACCATCATTTTAACAAGGGATGAGATTCTCCCCGGTAGAAACACAAAGTTTCACAGCAGTTGAATGGAATATGCCTTTAACAAAATGCCTGTGAAACACCTCCTGGCCTCACACGTTGCTTTGACCATTGAATATCAGCTTCATCAGGCAGGCACTGAATTCTGAGCTAGAATGGGTCCTTTAATGAAGTGAAAATAGGCAGAGAGAAACTAATGTGAGCTTAGAGCCCTCTTCCCCCTGCCTCCAAGCTCCCACCTCTCCTGGAAGGAACTCATGGCTGAAGTGAGGTGAAACTTCTGTAATTCTAAGAAAGTGCACAAAGATTTTCATCAAAAATCCAATTTTCCACAAAAGACTTGGATTCTGCTCCTGATCCTGTCACAGACTGTGCTGCAACTTCAAATGAAACCATTAATCTCCCTGTGTTGCTGTTCCCTCAATAAAATGACATATTCAAGCTTCCTTTCTCCTCTTTCTTTGTCTTTATGATTTATTTGTTTTACTTCCCTGCTATGTTTTTACTGTGTATTTGAGCTGGAGGCTGTAAATGCTTTTCATAACAGCGATACGTTCAGCCTCAGATTTGAAGATCGTATTAGCACAGGCTGGGTGAGCGCCGGGACGCTTCCCGTGCGCTGGTTTTGGCTGGGAGGGAGTTAACTTTTAACACTGTAGCCTGTAGGGGCTGTGTGTTTATTAGCGCTGGAAACTGTTGCCACTCCCGGGATGTTTTGTTTCCTACTGGAAACAGTTTTGCCATCCCCGGGCTGTTGGGCGCCTGTTCAGCCGTTCACGCAGCGCTGCTCTGCTCCTCGCACCCCGCCAGAGAGCTGGGAGAGCACAAGGGGATGGGGAGACACAGCAGGGATAGCTGATCCCAAGTGACCCAAGGGGCATCCCAGACCGTATGGAAACGCTCTCAGGGTATAAAGCTGGGGAAGAAGGAGGAAGAGGGATGTTGGGAGTGATGGTGTTTGTCTTCCCAAGTCACCCTTACATGTGATCGAGCCCTGGTGTCCTGGGGATGCTGAGCAGCTGCCTGATTCTGGGAAGTGTGAATGGATTCCTTGGTTTGCTTTACCTGTTAAACTGTCTTTTTCTCAACCCATTAGTTCTCACTTATACTCATTTTGTCATTTAAATAATTTGTTTTCATAATATTAATAAAGTGGCTTTAAAAATGCATCCAAAGGGAAATACATGCAGAAGCTAGATTTAAAACCCAGGATCACTCAAACTTTGTACCACATTTCTGTACAGCACCGAGCCCAAAGGGGCTGATTCCTTGATTAGAACTGCCTAAAGTCTTTCTGTTACTTTTGAATTTTAATCCTCATCTCTCCAGACTGCTGATTTTGCTCCCTTTCATTGCCCTTAAATCCAATCAAATTCCAGAATACATCAAACCCTGGGGCAGGTTTTGCTGGAACTCAGCTGAATACATTTCCTTATGTTGTAATTTCCCCACCATTTTTCCCTCCCCCTTTCCTGTTTGCTTAAAAATAAATAGTAACTTTTCTGTAATTCCAGGCAGAACACAGAGCACTTGGCCTATTACACTGCAGCTGAATTCTAAGTATACAGTTGTACAAGGAGGATCTTTAGATAAAGCAGCTTGAGGACTTTTGAACATTAAACTCGAATCAGATAACAGCTTTCATCCTGTGCACTGCATTAAGCAGGGTGCTGCAGCTAAGTGGAAGGCTCAAGTTAAAAATAAACATATACTTTCCACAGGTATAAAGATGTCAAGGCAATAAAGGAAACGCAGATGCAAATGCTTCCCATACAAGAGGAATGAAAAAGATGAAACGGATAAGCTCTGCTGCTTGGTACCAATGGCTTGTTGGAATCTCAGAGTTGGCCAAGCAGACTTTGTACCTGCCTTTTCATGTGCTGCTGAGGGCTAGGAAAGAACAAGACCAAGTAGTCTGGGTGAATAGTGAGTCCTGGATCAAGCTGCTAATAGAGTATTCTGTGTAAAACAAGTGAGGCAATTATTTCCCTTAGCTGTGCTCTGGTAGGGCTCTAATTGGAAGAGTGCGTTCAGCTTGAGCTCAGCACTTTATTATACACATATAGATTCAAAAAGAAAATAAGACTAAAATGGGGCAGGGGAACAGAGAAGCAACTCATAGGAGCTCATATGTGAAAAGGTTTATGAGGCTAATACTGATGAGGAGAGCTTAACAACACTGGACACTCTAAGTAAAACCCCAAGTAGAAGTAATTATTGTACATGCATTCAGCTATGAAATGCAGAGGTGAAGCAGAGCATTTCTTCTCATGGGGATGACATTTAGCCCAGGGAAGAGCAAGCAGAATACATCTTGTGCATCTGATAAAGACCTCTGAAGTCTTATTCTGACAATGTAAGACATGTATAGCCTTTTTACTGGGCATGTTTATTGGCAGTGCAGAGAAAACCCCATCATTTCATGTCAAGATGGGACATTTTTTACACAGGTTTGCCATAGTTGCCTTTAGACTTCAGGGCTTGCTTTGAGCTTGTGCTGACAATTGCGCTAGGCAGAAGTCAGTAACAGTCTCTTCAAAACTGCCTCAAACTGCATTCTGTTTGCTCTTCTTCCCCAGGAGGATCATGTAGGGTGTGAACTCTCATCTGGTTCTCTAGAGATAGCATAATTCCATTGCAGTCAAAGCAATGCATCATCTAAGGGCAGGAAAGGTTTATGGCAATAATTTCATAAGGGTCTGAATAAACCAAAGTTTCCCGTTGCCTCAGATTGCACAATTCCAGGTGACAGATATCCCCCTCTGTCCTAACATACACTTACAAGAAACATTTTGATTTCTGAGCATCCTCTGGATAGCAGGTTTCCCTGAAGGCAGATAAGGCTTCGAGTGCTTCAGCAACACAAGGAAGGCAGTTCAAAGTAATCTCAATGACTTGCCCCAGACTCCTCCTAAAGCTCTTTTTCTTAAGCTCCCTTTATTCTCAACTTTGGCATCTATCTCTGCAATTCCTATTATCTTAACTCATCGATGGCATTGATCTCTCAAGCTACCCTATGAAGATTCATTCTTGTGGGGTTTGAAACATAACTGAGAACTGGAAAGATCCTGACAAAAACTCACAACTAACTTCTTGACCTGAAAGCGAATCCACATGCTTCTTTGTTTTAGAGATGTCTATACTGAGAGTTAGGACTAAAGCCAGGGAAGATGAGGCCCTATTCACCCAGCTGTTTTCACCTAAACTGAGTAATTTTCCCTTCTTCATTTCCCACTCTGTTTTACCTTCTAGATGGGGTTTACTACACACAGTCACGGTAAAGATGAGCTTTGGCCTTCTGAACATCTATTGCAGTCCATAATCCCTTCAATTTGGGAGTTACAAACTCCACTCCAGTCATTCTTCCACCTCTCCATCACTGGTATTTCAGGGTTAAAAGCCTAAGAAGGATATACCACGTTTTGCCTTCACATTGTGAGTGGGAATTAACAGCAGTGTAGTTGGTTTATTGTAACAAAACCAATTTGTCATGTAAGGTCCCCCATTTCACACTACCTTTACAACAAGATGATCTCTCCAAGCAGAATGAAAATAATTATAATTGCCTCCATGAAAATCCCCAACACCTAGACAAGGGTGGAAAATCGTTTGCCATAAGGTGTATGGGAAGTCTTTGGGAACATAATAACAGTTCCTTAGGGAAGTAATGGTGGACTAAGGGGACAGACAAGTTATTTGTTTTGTTTTCATCTCAGTTTGTTCCATTTTCACCCTGTAAGATGGCTGTGGAGGTTTTAAATGTTGTAATATAAACATATATGCACTGGAAAACATTATTTTATAGCTATTATTAATACCACCAGCACACAGGCAAGCAGAATTATGGCCCAAAAATAATCAGACCTTATGCTTCAGAGTCTATGTTGATTGCTTCTGGTGGTCAGGAATGAGCACATTACTTCCTATCCCTCAGTGCATAACTGGTGGTGTAGATTATGTGCTCTTGCAATAAGACATTTACTTCATTATTCAATATCGGCTAAGAAGTACTCTTGTTAGTATATTGGGCTGCCTAGCCCAGTGATACAAGAGTTTCATTCAAATATAAGGAGCAAATTAGCTAGGGACCTCTCACAGTTATTTTACATGTGAGCATTTGGTCTCCTCGATGAAAATTCTTTCCCTCCAGCCAGTGTCCATCATGATATCTGGCTGATAGCGCAGCAAAACAAGACTCCTGTACCTACAAGACTTCTCCACATCATCACTCAAAGATCCAGAATGAGTACTACCCAAGTTCACCAGCTCCAGATGTTGCGCTGGGGCTGCAGGATCAAGACCATTTGCCCAACCAACAGGAGCTGGAGAGAATTGAAAGGTGGTTGTACTGCAGTCCTGGTATTGTGCTGGAATACAGAAGAGGGGGAATTGAATTTTCCCCTACATGTCATGACTGATCTTTCATTATGAAGCAAAAATTCTCCTTCCAATATGTAAATCTCTAATTTGCCACTTCAAGGATCAAGAATAAATCAAAATCTCTGTTGCTCTTTTGCTGAGGGAAAACAGAAACACAGGAAAAGGAGGGAATTCCCTTAAAGAATGGCAAAACTGAAAAAAAAAAAAACCAAACCAAAAAACCAGTGTTTCTCCTTCCTGATCCAGAGCACTGCTTTCCATCACACTTCCAAATGGTTAATTCAGTTGCTGTAGTCTTCTCAAAGTCAAGCTTTCCTGTGGATAGCCCTCCCAATCATTTATGTCAGAACAATCACCAGTATGTTATAATAACGTATAATTTTTCATCTAAATTAAAATGTACTTAGGAGACCTTCATTTCCCTCACATTTCATTGCATTCATCACAAATACAGCAGGAGGAAAAAAATACACCTCTGAGCAAGCACTGTGAGTTGTTTACAAATGCTTCAAGTGCAGTAAGGCATGAATTGTTGTTCTGCAAAGCCTTCCTTTTCCCATCACACAGGAGGTATCCCAAGCAAGCTCCAAAGAAAGAGATAGTGGAGTGGAAGGCCCAACACTGATCTTTAAGGAAAACAGTTTGTGTAAAGAGATGGTATTCCATTTAAAACTCTTGTGGTGGGCTATAAAACAGTAATTGCCATCCATCTAGAGACTTTCTCATTTCACATCTCTCTTAGTGAATGGAATTGTAAATTAATTACTGTCTTGTGTATGCATCAAAGACCAGTGTTGTGCACAGAAAACATCCAGGCTGAAAACCAGGCCATATTTATTTCAGTCAAGTTGTTTAAATATAGGTGGAAATGAGAAGTCTGGTGAGTAGTTTAGACAAAGCAGAACAGTTCCACAGCATCACCAATAAAACTTCAACTGACTCTGATATTTCCCTATCAAAGCCATTACAAGGCTGTTCACATATAGAAAGATAAAGATACAGGTGTGTGTATATTAATAGGGGACAAGCTGGGTACTGAATTAATGAATAACACATTTCTATAGTTAGAATTCTGAAATCTTTTCCAGACTTGCCCACTGCATTTAGATCTTTTCTCACCTCATAACTGTAGGTGAGTTATTAATGCAGCCACCCAACCAAAAACGCATCACTCTGTTGCAATCTGTGCTATGCTTGAGTGTGCGTATGGCAAACATACAGCAGCCCCACAGCTCTTGTGCTTTGCTGCCTCCCTGAACCCTCAGATCCCAGAGTTTCCTCCTCCTTTCCAAAGAGCTTCCCTGCTTTTACCTCTTCATGCCTCTGATTTTTTAATATAAAAACAGGGGTTACCTGGATGAGGGTTATCAGAAAACCTGCTTTCAAGCATGATATTTTTAGAGGGATACAAGTCATCTTGAGTGGAAATGATGGTTCTAAAAAACACCATGCTGTAATGCTACAAAGAAGACTACTATATATCATTGTCTTCTTGGAGATGACATAGACCACACACCCTCAGTGAGGCTTTTCCTCACCCACAAACCCCACACATAACCAGCATGTTATTGCTGTCACTCTATTTCAACCAGTTTCTCACTCTAAATGACTTAATGCTATCAGTGTGGGCTTACAGCAAAACAATATCACTGTAAATGCTTTCTCCAAAAGATGCAGGGGGAAGAAATTGCATTACAGTTAGAAGAATCAATTAGTTTGTGAATGGGTGTGTGGAAATTTCAATTCTCTCACAGACAACTATATAATAGAAGAAAGGCTTTGATTCCAAAACCACTGAAGTGGCTGCATATTTCAAGCCTCAATTGTGTAGGAAAACACCAAATAAGATATTAACATTTTTTTCACCCATACAGAAAAAGGTTTTTTCTTTCCCCTTTGAAAATGAATAAGAGAAATGGAAGGAAATTTGGGAATCACCAACTCCCCCTGCTAAGTAAGTAGGACTAATTATGCACTACTCAACAGCGTAAGCAGGCAATTGGCCATGTGGGGCTTAAAAACTTCAATTCCTATTACAGTAGGTTCCAGCATCCTCACTGGACATGGATTTCTTTTCAGATGCATCCAAAATGCATAAATCCAAAAGAAAATTGAAAGAAATCCAGAAAAAAGAAGCAACAGGAAGAAAGAAAGGACCAGGGAGAAAATGTAACTTTTTTAAGGTCATACTGTAAGGGCAGAAGTAGAAACTGTCCTTTGAATCATACTGTTATCACTGGGTAGTGCTGCCATGCAGCAAAATCTGGCTAGGAATAAACCAGAAGAATTGATTTGCTAATTTACATCTTGCTTTTCTGTCAGGCATTACTGAAGTTATACTAATATATTTAAAAACAAAGAAAGGGAAAAGCACAGAGTATATTTGAGAAGGGATATGAACCCTTCTGTCTTTGTCTGTTTCACCTGAAATATTTATTTGCACATATTGACAATGAGCATTTACAGCTGTCTGCTGAGGTAATAGTACCCTGAGCTGCTTAAAGCACTGTGCTAATCAACAGTGAGGTAGATTGGCAGAGATTTCCCCTAGAAGGTCCTTGGAAGCCTTCTCCAGCAGTGCTTTGGAGAGCTCTCTTCCCCAGAAAAGAAAAGGATCTTTTTCATCCTCCTGCTCCAGCAGAAAGGAATAGGGAAAAGGAGACCATTGAGTGGGTTTGGTCAACCCGATCTAGTTGAAGATGTCCCTGCTCACTGCAGAGGATGTCGGAATTAGATGACCTTTGAAGGTCCCTTCCAACTCAAACTATTCTATGATATTGCTTATCCATTCAAAAGCAGTTTTGAGTGATAAAGGAGGCTCAGTTCCTTGGTATAGATAAACTCCGTATTTGCATGGAGGGATCTGTACAAGCCAAAGGGGTGATGCGGATGCTCTGCCAGGGCTGACGACTGCTAAAGCCTTCTTACACTAACAGTTTCATAAGTGAGAACACAAAACTAGCTGTATATCACAGGTCCACCAGCTCTATCCCTCAAAGTGCATTACTCCCTAGAGACACAGATATGGACCACAGATATCACCCCTTTTGAGAGCATCATTCTGTTCTCAGTCTCAGCTCTATCGCACTACACAATGGTCTTGGATAGCAGCTTCCCAACAAATTAATAGGCTTTATTTCCACCTCTGAATAACAGCTGTGACTATTAGTTATTTCAGTCTCAGGTGGCAACAGCTCAGAGCAGTGTTAACAGCTCTGGGTGCACAGGAGAACATTTCTGAGTGGAGGGAGAAGTAAGGCAAATCCCTTTATACTATGAGGATAGACCAGGCAATGGCCTTTGCTTATGCAGTTCATAATCATAATCATTATCTTTTATGGTGAAGTACTTCAGTATTATGAGGCACAGGTACTTCTTTGAAGTGGTTACTAACACATTAAGTAAGGAATTTAGAGCCAGGAAACATTTGATAAATGGCTAGTTGGGGGAGCACTTAAACCATAAAATCTGCTTGTGATAACAACATGGCTTCAACTTTGAGAAGACAAAATCATCCCCGACTTTGAAGCAGTGCTGAGAATGGAGAGACAAGGCTATCATCCTTTCAGTGTCCCTCTAACCAGCGTCCTCTTGAGGAGATACCTATTTGGACCATAATCCAACTTTACTCTTCTGCATGTGGGCAGCCTTAAGACATGCACTGACTTCAAACTAATGTCCTGTTAAAGACATCATGCAAAGCAAACATGTTCAGTGCAGGGGACCAGGAGGAGGTCTAAGCTTGTGTATGCGAAAGTGTAAATGGTTGTGAGCAGACCAGTAATCAGTACGTTTCACTTCCAAGTATCTGTTTTTCTCCTTCTCCCTCCATCTGCATGGCGGGACAAGGCTCTGAAACTCTTAGTGCATCCACTGTGCTGAGCTGAGGAGAGGAATTTGTCCTACTACATTAGTAGCCTGTTTAGGCAACATGTCCCCTTTCATTGCTAGTAAGTGATCACGTCTCCTCAGATAGAAGGGCTGATGAAATCAGAGCAGCTTCTACTGTTTCTGGCTCCAAGGTTAATTTTATCAAAAGCAAAGCCTCTGACTGCTATCAGCAGAAAGGAAAGTAAAGCTCTTTTTATTACAGGGATATCAATGGAAGCATTTATCTGACCTCCCTATCACCTCTACCCTCCCTACCCCCACTGGCTCCAAATTAGGGACAGTAGAATAGAGCTGATAAAATAAGGAAAGATAAAAATCTTAATATTGGAGAACCCATAACACAGAAAGGAGGAAGAACCACAAAAGGCCAATTTTGACCTTCAAAGATGGCTCAGAATCAAAGCCGCAGGACTGTATCTGTTTTACCTATCCCAGTCTCTGGAGCAGGTTAAGTGAAGCAAACTTGTGTCCAAAGCAACCAGGAGTTTCAGGTTTTGAAGGGAAATCCAGCCCCACAACAGCATATCTTTCCTAGCCGTAAGATACCTAAGACAATACAAATAGTGATTCCGATGGATTTTAGCAACTCCATCTAAGAGTATGGAAAGAAATAAAACCTGAGATGGGTAAACCAACAAACTGTGGGATTAGAAGTCAATAGACTGATCCCTACCACTGCCTCAGAGATTTGCCTTGCATTTCCCAATTCTTTTGCCTAGAGGTATGAGCACAGACGAAAAAAGACAAGGAGAAACAGACTAATTTTACTGTTTCCTTGTGGATTCCCAGAAAAGCTGATCTTTAAACAGGTTTAATAACCCCAAGAGGAATGACAGCATTATGTACACAAGATTGCTGCCCAGAAAGGAGTAAAAGGAAGTCAAGTAACTAAGGCAGTGAAGTGGCACTAAGAAAATGTGGGTTCAATGGCATCGATTTCCTCTGTGATCTTAGAGAAATCATATTTGGTCTGATATTCACTATCACTGAAGCATTTTAACATCATGGGAGAAATGAAAAGCGAGTGTAAATGTAATATATACCCACTTCATGGCCCGTTTATGCTGCCAGAGTAGTGGAAAGCAAATTTAGTGCAAATGAGAATCACACATTTTATCTTTCTGTGCCTCAGTTCTGCATCTGTAATACGAAAGTTAATAAAACTGTCTGACTCCCTCTCTCTTTCACTCTTTTTTTCAGTACTTGCCAACCCTGTTTATCTGGCCTCTAAGCTGTTCAGTGCAAGAATGTCTCACACCATATCTGTATAGCTGCTTGCACAAGGCCAGCTTGATCTGAGCTGGTATGTCTGGATGCAGTTGCAGTGAGCCTGCTGAGAGCAAAGTCATGGAAACATAGTGAGGTTCATGTTGGAAAGGACCTTAAAGCTCATCCAGTTCCAACCCCCTGCCACAGGGAGGGACACCTTCCACTGGAGCAGTTGCTCCAAGCCTCTGTGTCCAACCTGGCCTTGAACACTGCCAGGGATGGGGCAGTCACAGCTTCTCTGGGCACCCTGTGCCAGTGCCTCAGCACCCTCACCTTCTGCCTAAGGGCCCATCTCAATCTTCCCTCTTTCAGCTTACAGTACCTTCAACCAGCACAGGGATTCTTTCAAAAATCAGGAGAGCACCTACATGACACACGCATAGCCAGAAGCCTTCGTTCATTCTTTCTTTCTTTTTGCCTTTTCGGGGGTATTTTGACTGTTCTAGGGCCTGAGCGAGACATCGGAAGCTGAAGAAAGGCAGCACCTTACTCACAGGTTGACATCCTGCCAGCAACCCTAACAAACCCTGAAATTTGTATTTTCACCCTCATTTGGATGATCAGGTGTAAATATAAATTCTAATTATTTCCATAATTAAGTCAGTAATTTGCTGCCCATCAGAAATGTTTGATGATAGTTTGGTACCATCTGTTTCCTAATTGAACTTCATCTCTAAAAGATGCTACAAAAATATCCACAAAATAATAATGAGAAAAACAAAACAATCCCCCACTTTCCCCCCCATAATCATTGCTACTTTCAGTCATTTCCTAGGGGGAAAAAAAAAAGCTGGGGTTCAGATGTGCCAAGGTCTCACAGATAGATCAGCAATGAAACAATATTAAGTGCTTAGGAGTGGTGAAGCTAGCAAGGTGCAAGGGGAGGACCTGACTGCAGGGATACAGGTGGAAATAACAACAGAAATCAAACCTGAATGTGTCTCAAGACCTCTCTAAGTGATGCCCAGAGCTTTGTGATTCCCCCCTCACTTTCAACCCCATTTCAGATGTAATAAGGCTCCAATATCACGTGTGTCAAAACAACAAGACTGCAACCAGCGCCACAGGCCTGTAAAGGTAACATAAAGCAGTAAGAAAATGTTTGGACATAAGAACTACATCTGTATGCAGACTTTCCTCCTTCTGTGTAACAGAACAAATAGCTTTTTAAAGGGAAATCATGGGTTTAGAGGGTTAGTTCACTGCTCAGCAACATTTGGGCTCTTACATACTCGAAGCAAGACTGTTCTGGTCTGTGAAAGTAAGCTGGAAAATTCAAGTATCAAGCAGTATCAGGAAACTTGTTCTTACTCTGAGTGCAGAGATGAATTGTGAAGACCAGCTCTCATTTTCTTTTGGTAAATCAGTTGCTTGGTTTGTTTTGAACACAGACTTTTTAGGATCACTTTCTGATCTTGACCATGTTGATAATTCCTGTAACTAAGCACTGGGCTACAAAACCACAGGAGCATGTTCACTTCCGTATAACAAATCAGTTTGTCAAGCTTCAGAAAAGATGCAGCTCAGGTCTGGTGCATGTCTGGCTTAAAGGTCTGGGCTGGTACTTACTTTATCCCTTGCCTAGTAGGAACATAACCTTCTTGCTGATTGAGTTGTCAAAATCAAGGCTCATCTGGGGGCTCCCAACAGACCTCTATAAAATTGGTGTACTCAAATCAATTGGCTTTGCTGAAATTGAAAGAACTAGCTGTCAACCACATATGGTGCCCATTTGTTCACGTGGACAGGCTCCAGACATGACACAAGTGCTGTTAAAGCCAGAGTTCCTTCTCATAGGTGGTACAAGATTTCCATAGAAAAGACTTGCTGCTTTTTCTTTGACCACTTTCAGGATAAAAATGGGAAGATGAGAGATGATGCGAATTTGTGGTGAAAGCTGAAGGAAAGCATAAAATCCCATGTCTGTGTGCATGCAAGGAAAGTCATGAGCAACTTCTGCTTGCATATTCTAACTGCACTTTAATTATGATGGGACACAGAAAAGATCAATATTTTTCTCTCATGTCACAAAAAATGTCACCATGCTCAAAGAACCACTAAAATTGAGTAGCTAATGAGTTCGAAAGGAAAGGTATATCACCACCTCCATAGTCACATTAACTTTCCAATTTCTTCTCTTTTAACCTTCCCTTTCAATTGCGCATGAAGAAATCTGTTCAATTTAGTCTCAGCCTAAAGGGCTTTAGGGTTTTTTTGTTTGTTATTTAATTTTCAGCAGATCTTTCTTTAATTTATTTGAGTTTGGAAACAAATGTACTTTCCTCACATATTCTGATCAGTCATTTCACGCCTTGATCTCTCAAAAGGCGATCAGGATGGACTTGCTGAACTGCCTTATTTTGTAGAGGTAAGTTGTGACATAAAAATTAAGCAGAGCTTGAAGAAAATTGGATGAGTGGTTGTAAAATTAATAACACCTAAACCAGGAAACTGAGTTTACAAATGATGGCATTTTCTGCCAGTTTGAATGCTTTAATGTACGTTCATAAAGCAATTCCCTTAATGTAGACTGGCAAAATAATTCTTTCAGTTTATAATTTTACAATTATTTAAACTCTATTCCATCAAATACATTTAATTCCCAATAAAAATCCATCAAGTGAGCCAAGTTTGATTTTTTTTTTTTTCCTAACCTTGAATCCTTCCAAACTGTAGATTCTGCCAAAACACTGTAAGGTTTTTTAATATAATTTAAGAAGCTTAAGATACTGTAAGCCCTTAGAGCAGTTTAAGAGGCTTACTGTAAACCCCCTGAAACTGCAGAGCACTTTAAGCAGTTAGAGCACCCCTAAGATTCATACCCTCACCCAAAGTAAAGTGGCATAAGCACCCCCAATTTCAAAAGAGCTTTGGCACTTTTCTTCCATGCATCTGTCCCTAAATCTTTCAAAGCCTTAAGCCTCTTTGGACCTTCTGTGCACAAGGCAAACAGGCACTTTAGCAAGCCCTTGTCAAAACAGTCTGAGCCACCGCTGCTTGTACACAATCTTGAGGCTAAGTACAACAGGCATTGTAAGTGTTTTACAAGTGTTCAAACTAGATCACTCGCTTAATGTCCAAGGTATCAAAACTAGTGCAAATCATAGAGCTGCTCCTCAAAAGAGGGCACTAAAAGTTACACAGTGCTTGGGGTGTGCAAGTCTCAAACAGGAGACTTGCTATGATTGCATGCAACAAAAGGTATTGTAGAAGATATAAGTTAGTTCCTGCAGCCTGATTCTTCTCTTAAGGGAATAATATAGTGGAAAATGTGTTTAGCTTGGAAGTGGTTTGAGAGTGAAATTCTGGCATTTTCTCATTCCCTCAGTACCACTTTCCCCACATTGGCATATGGACACATCACACTCTGACGCGCTGAGTTACTCCTGGACCTGTGGGTACAGAGCAGTTCTGCTTAGCTCACTGCGACCACTTGCAGACCCTAGCACGCAGCTCTTAGAAGAGATACTCAGTTCATCCTACATGTAGTTAGTGATATTAGTAGACATCTGTAAAGAAATGATGGACTTTGGTATGCCCATAGCACATGCATCCTCCTTGAGCTTTGATCTGATAGTTGCATCTCCTCATAGGCCAAGCAAAATATTTGATTCAGTCTTGAAGTTCAGTCCAAGACATAGTTATGGATTTAGACTTTGTCACTGAAATTCATCTCGATTCCAAAATGGGTATTTAGACCCTAGGAAGCACCGATTCACCTCTCCAGGTCGTACCTGGATATGAAACACACTAATGAGGACAGCTAAGACCTGGTGCCTAAAAAGACCTCAATCCATACAGGACTCACAGGCTTTCCAGTCCTTAATTCAAACTGCCTTTAATCAAGGAAGAGGGTTGTGAAGCAACAATTGGCCAGGAAGTAAATCATCCCCTGTATGATCAGAGCTAAGGAGAGAAAATCTTTCCTGTTCTTCCAGAGAAAACCATAATGGGAGCCAGCAAAGAGCATCACCACATGCATGCACAGGGGCTGGATGCCAATTCAATTTCAGCCAAGACCTACAGCCATTGGAATGACAAATCTTTCCTTAACACTCTTATTAAATCCTAATCTCAATCATATTCATCATTATTAAGTCTCAAAATTGGGCTGAATATTTAAATGAGGTGAAATGAAAAGACAAGAGAGGTGTTGGAAGCATGTGAAGTGGGAGGAAGGGAAAGATTTAAAGAGACAACTTGAATTCACTTCATGAGTTGAAGAATAATCTATCCAAATCAGGATTGATGCAGGTAAAAGATTTTTAGTCATAGCTAAAAAAGGAGAGGGGAAGGGTAAAAGAGAGAGAAAAAGAAACAGAAATTACCTGTTTGAATCTGGACTTGCAATATTAGTCTTTCAAAGATTTCTTAGCAGAATTAGCAGGGACACGAGGAGGGTTTGTAGAACAGACACTAAGGGCATTAAAAAGAAAAGATAAATTGAAGGATCAAATGTACCAAGGTGGTTTAAGGGATATTGAAATATGAATTCTTTTAGGTGTCTGTTTAATCCAGGCTAAATATGATGATATGGTCTGTATCAGCTGGGGCTATGGCAGCAATCTCCTATCGGCTTCCTCACGCCATATGGGAGTGTGAAATGCATTTAAAAGTCACACTCAGGATGTTAATCCTCATTTATCCCTACTTTTTGCAGGGAACTCAGCACCTACATGGAATACCTTCCCAACAAAATACTATAGGCTTGGAAACACTGGAACAAAATAGGAGTTTGGTTTCATCTGCTTAACTATGGAACCAGACCTTGAGACTGACTTTCTCCAAGGGGAACCAGGTTATGGTCTTGTCTCAGCTTCCCCAGCCCTCTGTACTCTCGGTATCAATTCAGTGCCAATCCCACCTTCAGACAGTTTTGCTGATGTAAGGGACATCACAGCCTGCCTCCTGAGGAATAGATTTTTTTTGTGTTTCAAATAAATATTCAGATTTGAAGCATTTCATGAAGCAGGGTGACCCACACCATCTGCTCCTTCTGACAGTACTTGGGAAGCCTGCAGATCTGCTTCTCAAATCATGTTACATATACTTAATACTTCTTTTCTCATTGTTCCTTTTTAATTCAGATGGGACCAAAGCAGAGGTATAATTCCTGCTCCCTTCTCACAGTGCCTTCCTCCCCAAAATAATTCATCCAGCTCATTGAAGATTTGTGCATAGCCACAATCTGTATCCCCAAATGCTAAAACAATCTATTTAACCTTTACACCAGCTAATGCATACATTAGAACAAGGACCTATATATGAACATAAAAACATGAGAAATTGAAACTCACTGACATAAAATCAAAGAACTTGGCCATAAAAGTTGTCACTTTTATGTGATTATCTTGCCAATATCTCCACATTGCTAAACTAAATCAAACTGCAATTTTTCCCACATGTATTGCATTTAATGGAGTCCATTAATGGCAGCGATTCCTTATAGATCTCCATGTAATGGAAGAATGGTTCCTCATGCCATAACACTGTGGAAGCTGAACCCCACACACACGTAATGCTGTATATCTTATGAGCCTGACCTTATCCAACTCGCTGTGTGAGGCAACACAGAGCACTGCTTTTGCTAAGACAATCCTTCAGGAAGATGGAAAAGCACTTCAAGGAGCTCACTGCTGCCAGAGGCTGGATCAAACCATGCCCAAAGACTGCATTCTCCAGCTCCCTCCTCTCACTGAGTCAGATACTATGTGCTGCTAAGCTGGAGCTGTATTTGTGCAGCCTCTCAGTTGCTGGACTTTGTTTCCCAGCTTTTTGTTCTCTCTTTTGTCCAGCAGAATGGCTTCACTTCTGAACTAAAGATTATCCTGTTGACAAAAAGCCCCACAACAAAGTCCTTTAATCCACAGATGTCAACAACTGGAAACAAGTGTCTCCTTGCTATTGTGGGAGTAGGAAGGAAGGGGATAAGAAACAAACAAAAATCATGCATCTTTTATCAAGAAAGGCTTTGGGGGTTGGGAGGGAATAAAGACTGGAAGTATGTGAGAAGCAGTTTTAATGTCAGGAATTCCTAGACAAATATTTCATGGCAAATTCAAAACTGTGTCCATTCCTTCTCTGTATCACAAATGGTCATCAGTTTTGAGCTCGCAACCAAAAAAAGCCTCCATAAACAAAAATCCTTCTCCCAGAAGCTCACAGAGTTTTGTTTCCTGAAGCCAATGTTCATGCAATTATTCACTTTTAAAATACTTTCAACAAAATACCCCCTCCCCCCCCCCCAAGAACCAACTGCTTTTAGCCTGGATTTCTCACCATATTGTAATGTATTACATCATATGACCCAGAGATGCTGACTCAGCAGGGCTGAGCAGCAATAGATGCTTCTATTGGCACAGCTTACACAAGCAGCAACAAAAGGCTAGTTGGGTCCCTGAAAACCTCTAATGCTTGTCCAGGTTAATTTTTAATCTTCAATAAAATGATTAGTCATTTCTAAAATAGATGCCACCTATTCTATGCCATTTATCTCTACTTCGTATTACTAGAGAAGTCAATGTGTTATTTCTATTCTTAAATTTGGTATGTGGGAAAGAGCTACTTGCCCAGGAGCTGTGTTTTCTATTTGTCCAGCAACATGATACTCTGCCACAATATTAGTTGTCATCCTGAAGAGATCTCCTATCCCACTCCAGCCCTACAGTCCTCCCTGTGGCTGCTGGTATTTGGGAGTGCAGAAAAGCCCACCATTTTTGTAATGTGAGTAGGAGTTTGATACTCATTTTCTGGAGTACTCCTCTATATCATCTAGTCACCTCCTGGGAAAACCAAGTGCAAAAACTTCATCTGTCCTAGTTTTCTAGAGTGAGCCCACTTCCATCCTCCCACTGCACCCCACATATCCCTGCAGAACAGAGAAACAGCAGCTATAGCCCAAAGGTGCAACAAAGGAAATGCAAATTTTTTCCACTTTTAGACTATTGAAACTGAGAATACATGATTTTTTCACATCATTTGAGGCCTTTTGGTGGGAGTGTGGAGAGGCAATTTGAGGATACAGTGTGATAGGACTCCTTGCACAGAAGATGCAATAGATGGATGAGGTCCCAAGGGCAGTGAGGACAAGGGGCAGGTACTTACAGACACAGGCAGTCCTATATGCTTTGTGAGAGAGGTGGCCCTTCAGCACAGGGAATGCAGTTTATCTACTTCCTGAAAGGCACCATGTAATTTTATGGTGTCATAAAAAGGATTATTATACTAATAGGAGTTAATAATTCTGAAAGCTTCATGACCTCTTTGGTCATCTTGGCTCAGCTTCAGCCTGAGTGATTTTTTATTAATTTCTTTCCTTTACTTGTGTTGGCAATGACCATTAAACATCAGAGGCCAAATCCTCATCTGGTGTAACTGACTCCATCCAAATCAGCTGAGCTCTGCCTGTGTGTACAGAGAGGCAAATCCAATGGATTTCTGTGATATTTTGCAGTCTGAAAGAGAAGAAATAGAAAACTCTGACGTGATTTACTCTACCCTGGGATCTCAGACTGCATTGGCCTACTTTTTGTCCTCTGCAGTGCCTTTTGAGCCACCCTTGGGTGTAAATGGGCTTCTGAACTACCTAGAATAATCACCTTAAGGAAACAAGTATCTTCACACACTGGCTGGAGCAGTGAAAAACAGATGCAGTTTAGCTAACGTGAAGCGCCAGAGCCCTCATGTGCTCTCCTATCCGAGGCCACACTTAGCAACAGGAATGCGAAGACCACCTGAGCTCCACAGTATAATGATCTTAACTGCCCCATATTGCATACTGATCAGACATATGCCTGATGAGAAGCTACTCTCAGTTTGAGTGTCAATTTACAGACAGAGCAACAACTGGCTTAAAACTCTTCCTACCATCCAATGCATTGCTCCACTGCATTTAAACTAGTGCATTCACTCTAGTGCAGCTCTACACAGCAGAACCAAAAAGGTGCCCCCAGTCCTGATGCCAGCAGCTACCCTACTCCCTATTGTTCTCAGTTTCTGAGCCAAAAACAATAAATTGGCCATTAGGTTTTCTGTTCTAAGAAAGAGGTTTGCGCTGAAGTGCTCAGAGGTGGCTCTGAAGCTGGGAGAGGTGTGGTATTATGAGCCAGAACCATGCTTGGCATGCAATTGCTCTCAGTCTCACTGCAGGAGATGCTAGATTCTCTGTTTCACCATCTCCTCTATGCTTATTATGATGTTTAAATAGATATATTCAAATCTATACATACATGTATGCAAAATATATTAAAGCAATACTGAGGAACTGTTTGTTCACAGCACAGACCTGAGATTAAATCTGTTCCAACACCCAGGAAGAAGCTCCACTTCCATGATGTTATTCCCTAAATATGCTAATACAAAATCAGGATCAGGTGCCATGTCTCCCTGCAAAAGCCCTCAGGAAGAATACTGATATCAGTGCCATGTGCTGGCACGACCTAATCAGCATTACCTCTTAGCATGAAGCATCAGGGCTCAAAATAGTCCACTCCAGCGTCTTTTGATTGCAAAGTGTTTCAAGAGAGAGGAACTGTGTGCAGAAGGCTAATAAAACCAAGATCCATGCTGCATTTGCATTCCCCACTGAGCTTGCCTGCGTTTCACCACTGCGAGCACTGCTGCAGCAATTCCCAAGGTGCAGCACTGCTCCAGGGATTGACAAGCCTTGAGCATTTTACCAGCATCACCATCATCCAGTCTCCTCACCCAGAGACAGAGGTTGATAGAGATGGTGAAGGGAAGCAGTAAAGCAGGGTACAGCTCAAGATTCCCTGGATTGAGGCCAAAAAAGAGAATGGAGGACAAGCAAATATCGGCCCAGATTTCAGCAGCTACAAGTTAAATTGGAAAACAAAATAGGAAGAATTAAATGGGGTGGGAGTTCCTGCTCCTGAATAGAGCAGCACATAAGCTGCATCTCCGTCTCCCCTCTCCCCTTTCTCTCACTTTCTCTGTAGCCTGTACAAGCAATTGTGTATATGTGTATTTCTGGCACAAATCAGTGTCCTGTGTTTCTTGGTTAATTATAATAATGGGTTTCAGAAAGCCTGCAAATGGTTCTGGGAATTATAATAAAGGCTTAGGACAGACGTGTTGTTTTTATGGCTGGCAGTGTTTGTTGCATATTAAACCAAGTTTAGCAGAATAGCTAGGGTTGTAAGAAATTGCAATATACACAATTAAATGTGAACTAGTAGAAAAACACCTCTCTTCTTAGACATACTGTCATCTCTACCCTATGAGCAGGGATTAAAGCAGGTGCAGATGGCTAGCTCTGTTGTGATGCTATCCCCTTGCATTTGCCTTGTCTGAATTTCCACTCGTACAATCTTCTCTGAATTTACCATGAGAAAAAATATATGTATTCAAACCTTTCTCCATGTTCTACTCATCTTTCTTTATGATTATCCTTGCTTAAAGCATCCAGCCATGCAAAAGCTCCACTGAGTCATGCAGTTTCCATTACAACCAAAGTAGAATTATTCCCAAATAGCATCTTTTTCCTGTGATTTTTTCCCCCTCAAGAGTCTTAATTTCTATTCAGTCACGTGATTTTAATGTTTTCCCTTGAGAAAGTGTTATAGTTTAGTAGTTGTCTGTCAGTTATGGCCTAAGCCCCCCCTCCAAGGTACGCCTGCCTCAGAGCTGGCTCCAAGTAACTGCTGATGTATGTGAGTTTGGAGAAGTGCTCTGCTTGTAAGCATGGAGCCCATAGAGGCTGGATGGAAACAGGGGCCCTCTGGGATGATGCAAAGAAATAAGTGATTTTGTACAAACCTGAATAAATTCTCTTCTCTTTGTTCATAGTTATGACAGATAGACTCAAACCCACAAAAGGGACTGCTGTAGTCGGCAGGATTTCATGCCTGACTGAGCAGGAGGAACTGAAATTGTGCTCGGGCCCAAAGCGAGCCTTCTGCAGCTGAAACTGCAAGGCTGAGATAGGACTGAGTGTGGAATCAAGCAGCAGTGGTGGGGCTCAGCAGGGGCCCTGCAATCAATGGGTTTACCCTGGGTTGACTCGCCTCTGGTCCTCATAAGGTAGTTTCTGCATGCCCCAGAGCAGCTTTTCTCTTTTGAAGGGGGAAAGAGAGTTAAAAATAAAGATAATAATAAACAAACTTTATGCATCTTCCTCCTGGCTGTGTTTCCCCAGGCTGCATCTCAATGTCTCTCCAGCCTAGGGCCAGCTGCTGTCAGATCTCTCTTAGAGAGAGACAGCCACAAACACCACTGTCTTCCCAGCCCTTGCAGACTGCATGTTGATCGTGTTCCATTCCTTTGTTAACACAATTTTCTTCACCTTTACATAAATCAGATTTAGAGAACACATTGTGTGTCAGAAGCCTTGGGACACCTCGAGGCCTCTCAGTTCAATGGAGCTCATTATGGAAATCAGCTAAATGCTGAGCAGAGAGATAAGTGCTAACTGTTTACCAAACCCCTCCACCAGAGATATAGAGCAAGAGCTAATGGGAGTTCATTTGCAGTCTTACTCAGTCATTCAACCTTCTCTATCTGCTCCTTGGACTACTCTACAGAGAGAGGTACACAAGTTTGCATGAAAAATATCTTTCTGTGCGGCTCCTGTTGTATGTGCAGGGTGGGGAGAGGGGGCAAGAGTGAGCTGGGGCAATGCCAAAAGCAAGCCAAAATCCAAAAGCTCAGTTTCATGGTCAGTGCCCAGCTTAACTAGAGATCATTGCATCAAAGAGGAGGAACTCCTCCCACTTCCACTCCTTACAGAGAGTGGACATCTTGCCTGAAGGTGACTGGCCCAGCAAAGAGGGTGAAAATCAGAGCTTTTGAAAGGATCGGGGAGGAATGGTGTGGCTCATAGCTATGGGGGCACAAGTAGCTATTACCCAAGTTAATGAAGTATTAGGCCTAATAGGAAAAGTAGATATGAAATGCCCCCAGTTCTGGGAGCAGAGAATTCTTTTCTGGACACATTTTTCAGCCTGGTTCATCCAAAGCCAAGTACAGGCTAACACAAGGAGGGCGTGCATGAAGATATCTCTGCAAATACCTCCTGTGTATGGAAGGAGATCCTTAAATAGCTGCACTAGAAAGCCTGAGTGTACCTATACAGCATATATCAATCACAGCCACATTTTTACTCTGGACTGTGAGACTTTACAAGCTGGGGAATGGTTTTGATTCGTTCTTCAGCTCCATATTTTTAAAGTTTGAGTGTTGTCAAAACATTTTATTCTGACATTTTCTTCGAAAAATGCCAATTTTTTCCAGTTCAAGAAGACTTCCCAGCTTTAAGTTAGTGGGGAATCATTAATGTCAAGATTCTAGAATAAACAAAGAGGTATGCTATCTTTTAGCTGTTTAATTATGGAGGGGAAGGAGCTGTTCAAATACCAGACAAAAACCACTTTTCCAATTTTCAAAGTGGAATATTTCCCCTGATTATAGGTTTGCAAAGGTTTCCGAGATGTCAGCTTCTTGTCTTAATTCAGGGGAGGAGAACATTTCAAGCTCACCACACTGTTTTTATGGAGAGGAAAGCTACTTTCAGATCTAATAGATTTCTTTCATGGCACTAGTTTCATTCAGAGCTTCTCATTAGCTACTGTCAATGGCTATAATTTTTGGCTGACCAGCGTGAAGAAGGCAGAGGGAGTATGGTACCCATCCCTGACATACCACCTTCTACTGTAGTAAAGACACCTGCTTTCCCAAGAATAACCTCTCATTAGAATGGAAGCAGGCTTTCCAAACCAATATCATTTTACTTCCTGTTGTCCCAAATTCCAATACTCTGACCTTTTCAAATGATTTCCAAGAGAATAGTTCAGTACCAGGGTTGTTTAATTTTTTTTTCCTTTACGTCTTACAGGTTGAATTGCATTTCTTCCTCAGCTCAGAAAACCAAAGCAGAGCTTTTAGCTGCCACTGCTAACCCCAGCATTTTGAAATGGAATGTTAGTTAAAATTCAGGACAAATTCTCTCCTCTCTGCTTTAGCAATTTCATGCAAGCAGAGAGAGAGACACAGAGTGGAAAGTGAGATGTAGTTTACAGTGTTGCATATGCTCTTTCGGTGGGTGGGCTGGACGTCCTTGTGCCAGTACTGGCAATTTTGTCTTTACATTCACTAATAATTTTCTGTTCTAAGAGCCGCAAGAGTGATTTATAGACAGCACACACAAGGACAGACACCATAATACCAAAACGTCACTACCTCTGAGATAGAACATGGCACTTATTGACCAAAATACAGCAATGCTTTGCAAGGGTGAACATGTGGATTACTGACAAGTCCTGAGTTTAATTTGAAATTGAAAGAGGATTTAAACAGGTAAAACCAAAGTTGCCCTAGTCAAAACTTTACCAGAGGCTCAACCACTATTGCTAGTCCCTGGAGGTGTTTGTGGGGATTCTGGGTGTTCAGCCCATGCTTAGCTGGTCCTGGCAGCAGGAACACTAACTGATCTGTCTGAAAATTAATCCATCATGAAACTCCACTCGGGGTAGAAGCATTTCACCATTCACCAACTGTGCCTTGCAAATGGTTCATAGTGCTTAAGACATAGCATGATTAACAGTCCTGGCAGCTGGGCATTCCCTCGATACATTCCAGGAACAACCTAATTCATTTTTACTAGAAGTTAATTTGTCTTCTATTACTTTTAATATATCTTAAGTGAGTAAAACTTCTGCTTTTTGTCATTGCTTGTATCCGGTTTGCAGCTCAAAGTAAATTTAGCGAGAAGCTTTTTCTATAGTAGACCATAAGGCTACTTCCCTTAGTTGTTTTGTTAGATCTTCTACTTCCAAGGCAAGTTGCTCAGATTTCCATGTCATGCACTTTGTGAGCAGAAAGGAAGCAGAATAAAGATACGCAATCAGATATTTTGACTTCCTCATTTCTACCGACCTGCTGAGCTCTGTAAAACATTTCTAGCAAGATGTGCAACTAAAACTTCACCTCAACAAACAGGCACTGTTGCCAGATGCTTCGAAACCTCTGTCCCCTACCGCCTTAGTATTTGTATCCAAGGTTTAGAGCTGCTCTTCCTGGCCTGGAATTTTACATCAGCATTAGCTGTGCTATTAGCCAAGACCTGCAGCACAAATAAGGCTTGGGTCTAAACTTTCAATAAGTTGTTGAACCAAAAAGAAAGAAGCTTCTAGAAGAATCAACCAGTCAGAATAGTTTTGCACCAGACAGAAGGACTGACAATAGATTTCATCTAAGACTGATGTTTTAATTTCTACAGGGTTTCATGGTGACCTTTGGTGCATTTCATGATCTGGTCCTGTAGAAAGCACTATATTACATCTCAGTCGTTGTACAAATAACATCATGGGATTACAGCCTGCTGTTAATAAATGTGGTTAATCATCAATAGGAGAGTTTCAGCTATTATAAACTGACGATGTAATTTTATACCTCACCAATCCAGAGAAATCATCTCCATTCCTTTTAGATTTGCTGGATAGATTTGGGCCCTTTCAAGGTTAATGCCACTAAATCATCAGCTAATTTTAAAGAATCATTTGAGTACCTGGAAACAACATGTCCTTTTCATATTCCTAAATTAGGTTTCAAATACTTCCTTGGCTTTATCTGATCTGCTGGGTTTAGAAGGAAGATAGATATTGCTGTTGCTGCACCAAAGCAAACACAAAATGACCTTGAAAGTGTTATCTTTTATGTGTAAGTCCATAGGATGCATTAACACCACTTGAGTCATCAGTCTCAGGCAGTTAGATCTTCCCTCATTAAAATCCATTTCACAACCAACTCAGTGGAAAAAAAAAAACCCCACCAAAATTAGAAGTCAATGAATGGTCTTGTTTGTGCAGAGAAGGAATGTCCATGCAGATGTTCAGCTGCAATCATCTTGGCTGTGCTAGCTACCTACAGACAGTAGGCTAGTGGTACAGCCTTGATGGGTGCCTTAACTTGCCTTCCTCTTAACACACCCAGTGTCTGAGTGTAAACACACTAAACACCACTGTGGAACCAAAAGCTTGCTGAAAGTCTGAGTTTGTAGACTTCCAACATATGGAAGTTACACCAAAGAGGCATTTCTCCCCCACCTCAATCCATTCTGGTACATTTGGCATACAGAGTGGCAAAGCTTGCAGGAGGATGGGGGAGGCTTGGGTTTGGTTACTTTGCACAACCCTTTTTGACCATCACTTAGAATAAATGATCCCTCAAAGCCAAGTCTCACAAAACACTATGAATATGTTATTCTCTGGGAGTGTTGCTGAGGGTCAAAGTAGGTGGCCTCAGTCAAAGTCAAAGACATGAGCCTCTGTTGGAGACACAGGTGTCAGTTGCAGCAGGACTAAAGAGTTAGTTTTGTCTAGTTCTAGATATGCCCATTATTAGCCTCTCAGTGCCAGACAGCTATAAATGTAAGGCCTAATATATATAATAAGAGATAATATATAAGAAAATCCTCTAAATTTTTCAGGAAGATACATGTATATTCACACACCTGTGGTGGCAATGGATTGAAATCCTGTAGTAAAAACACATTTTAAACTAATAAAATGCATTATTTACTATCAATTTTCTGGAAAACTTTCCAATGTTTACAATGGCCCATAACAAATATTATGAGCTTTAACCTGCACATTAGAAGCATCAGTCCTACAGCAAACCTGCTCATACCTTCTCAGCAGGCACTGCAAGGAGCGATAAGAATGAAGAAGATTTTCTCTTCTAGCTCTTGCTGACTTCCTGGCTTAGAAGCTCGGGGATTACTCCTATAATACTTTGTTTGCAAACTGTTGTGAATCTGATCTATTAAACTTATTTGCAAATTGTTTCACTAGTTCTATAAACAGGATACAGAATGGAGGAAGGGGAAAGGAGAAAATTGGTAAATAACACTATCAAAAGACTATAACATCGACTGAATAAATTATCTGACAAAATGCTGTTTGATTCATCGCAATGTAATTGTCACAGGCAGAGCCTGAAATCTCATCCAGGAGTGAAGAGCGTATGGAGCATGATTGCTGCCCATAGGGTTCCAGGCAGCTGCAGGATGTGGATCAGCCTGCAGAGCAAAACCCTACTCTGGGCATCTTTTCTTCAGGTAATTGGGGCTCCTTCCTTTTTAGGGTATTGCGGGAATAAAACACCTGCTTGCAGGGCTGCTGTTATTAGTCACTGTTATTGCTCATAACGCGCTAGGTGTGGGGCTGACGACAAAACACAGTAGCCAGCATTTCCTTCGTTCTTCCCTCTTGAAGGATAGCGAGGAATGTAATTTGGTGGCTAAATGCAGTTTGCTTATCTCCTGCCTTTAGCCAACAAATTTATCACACACGTTAATATCGGAAGAGGTTAGAGTTCAGGGAATGAAGCATTTGTTTTCTTGTGCTCTCTCTATAAATAAACTCTCCCACTTTTATGGCAATAGTTTCACAAAGCCAGTGAGAGAAACAGACGCATTAAAGAGATGGTTGTGTGCGTGGTGGTGGAGGCTGTGTGCATCTTAAAGTGCTCCCACGACAGACCTCTATGACTCCAACTGCATTACATCTCTCTCCATCCCCCCCCTTTCTGTTTTTCTGTTGTCTCATAGTTATTAGTCCACCACACATTTTTTTATCTCTTGGAAAGATATTTTAGCTCACATCCAATGTAATCATCTCGGGTGCTTCTACTTTAGTCCCCAAAGGCCTGGAGAAATGACATTTCTCTTACTGATTAACAAAACAATACAAACCGCTAAGAAAAAATTGCTTTAACCTCAACCTTTCATTAACTCCTGCTGTCCCTGTTTGATTTGGAAGACTTTGATTCCCAGCTTCAAGCCAAGCTACAATTTCTTTTCACTCTTTGGCCCACTTAATGCAGTAGTTTAAGTAAATCAATGTTTTATTTGTGACCCTAGCACAGTCTGCAAGATAAAATAGTGCCAGCGTCCCCATGCCCAGCCCTCCTGTCTGCTATTTCATTGTGAGCCCTGTCACACCACTGCAGCACCAAGGGGGTAGGTTAGACCTAAATCTGAGCCAAAAATGAACATAACCATCCTGATAGTTTGAAAGCAAGTGAAAAAGCCCCAAAAGGATGGTGTGAAAATTATATGAACTCTACCCTGCCTGTAGCAGCAGAGGAAAAGAAAGTTGTGCTCAGAGCAACATGATATAATGTCATGTTAAAAACCTTTCACACAAACTCTCAGGATTTTCCAGCAATTTCACACCGAGACCGATTTTCCCAAGAGTCTGAACCACAAAAATTAATGAAGGGAGTTTGTGCTGGTTGTTCACAGGAGTACTCGTCAATTATTTCTTACAGCATATGACAGGGTTGGTCCCCCATGAGAAGCCAGTCTCACCTTTACCCTAAAAACCATACTAGGCTCTAAGTATAGCTTATTTTTTGTGTGGTGGTAATGCTCAGGCATCCCAGTAATGCACAAATACATATTGTACTAAGAAAAGAAAACCTGCAGAGGTTCTTGTATAAGAAAGTGCAGTCTGAAAGATGCTACCTCAGTTCTCCTGATCACCTTAGATGCTGCCCCGGTTTCCAAAGGAGCATGGCCAGCAGTTTCATAATTACCGAGTAGCTGGACTCTGCAGTGCTGTCTTATCCACAGCAGGGAGCAAGCTGTAAATAATCTTTCTGATTCTCAATCTCTCCTCCCTTTAAGAGAGCTTCTTTCTCTAAATACTCCCTCATTTTGGAGCTTCTGCTGAAAATTCTGTCAGCAGGGGTCAAAAAGGGCATTTTATTTTTACTAGATTTAGGAGAAAAAAAGCAAATATTTAGTTTTAGCTTTAACACTGATGGGAAAGTAATGACAGTGATGGTAGATTTCATTAGGTACCTCCATGATCAACACACAGCTTCAAAAGGGAAAAACTAGTTCAAGAAATCAGTGCAGAAAACCACCACTCACCCTTTCTGTTGGGATAGAAGTCAGAGTATTTTAATCTATTCACCTAAAGAAAACATCCAGAGTTTCATTCGGAAAAGATTAAACCATTAAGCAAGATTAAAATGTCTTGCATGTCTCCTCAGAACGTTATCAGCTCGCCAGTGTATGTTACACTATAATGAAAAAATACAACGTGGAAATAGAAAGTTTGGTGCTATTGAAATAGATCCTAAAAGTAGAAGTGAAAATTCCCTCAGACCTTTTGAGAAGGACTTGTTTTGACATACTGTTGTCAAAATCATGGATCAAACTGATACATAGGAGTGCTGCTGAAAGGAAACTCAGTGCCTAATATGACAAGGAAATTTTAGTACATGTTGTGATTTAGAGTACAGAAGTTGGGTTCCAGTCCCCACCAAGCAGCTCTATAAACCTGAAGATCTTCCTTTCTATATTTTATGCTCTCTGCAAAGCTAAAGCTGGAACAAGGACTTTCTTTTTCACATGTCTAATCAATGCCTACTACTACAGTGGCAATTCACAGTCTTAATCAGAACAATAAAATCATATGATAAAGCATAATAGCATATAGATAATCAAGTACAGTCCCTCAAAACATACACAAATATGTGGTGGCCAAGAATGAATATTTTCTCAGGTTTATTCTTTATATCTCCATCTTACTGCTGGCAAGTCAGTGCCTCTGCAAAAATATATACCTTCCACTGAATAAACAGTCCTTCTCCCCATAGAATTCAGAGCTTATCTTTCCTAATCATGCCATTATCCAAGATGCCAGTTTAAGGCACTTACTGTGATGTACTTGCCTACTGGTACTCAGACTGTAATCATTATTCATCTAACCAGGCCACTGAGAAACAACCAGGTTGAAGAGGACCAACCTGTTGCCACCATCCTCACCATCCACCTCCTGGACATGGCTGTCACCACACATTGTTCTCATGCAGAGAAATACTTTCCTCCACAACTTCTAGTGCAGGAGTTTGATTTTAAGTACTAAACTGTTTGACACCTGAACCATACATCAACTCAAACTCCGATGTAGCTTCTGTTTGCAGCTAAGATTGCCCATAGCAGAGACTCAGTACAAACTCTAGAAAGCTGCTGTGTCCTTTAATAGCGGATTTCTCTTTGGATTATCAGTGTGGACAGGCACATACAAATAATCAGAAATATAAATGGCTCAGTAAATAGAAAATGGACTTATCAAGGACACATCCACCGCTGTAAGCAAGACCCTTCAGTGCAAGGAAAAAAGACTGGCACTAATGTGCCACATGCTTCATTTGTTTCCTCATTTACAGAGAGGGCCATAAGCTTTAAGGAATGACATTTTTATTAAGGGAAAGAAAAAGCAAAACAAAAGTAAAGTCTCCAAAGGAACACAGCAAATAATATTGCCAACCTTGAGCAGTCAAAACCGGAGTGTCCATCATCTGAGAATCCTGGGGTAAAACAAATCATGGGAATGGATTTTACACTTATTGGGGGAGATTTTACATTAAAATAATCCTTTTAATGAATTTTGAGAAAATAGAATACTCGTTTTATATAAAAACACTGTCCTTCACAGATAAAAGGTTCAATAAGACCCCATTTCTTTTCCCCTTTCCCCTTTCCTGAAGCTGGAGCTTTAAATGAAAATGCCAAAAGCTGCAGAACTCATTGTAAAACTGAAAAACCCACATGTCCTGGCACACATCACAACTGTTCTCTCGTACAAGACAGTAGCTGCCCCTGGGGGCATCAGGCTTAAGAAATGCAAAGACAATGTAGAGGGGAAACTAGTGCGATCCTGTCATCACTCCAGACTCTGCCGAGACATGGACAGCAGTTCTCTGCGTGGTTATCCACTCTATTCCTGCTGATCCACATTAACCATGGTATAGGAAGGACCATGGTGTAACAAGGAGGGAGGGAACCATCCAGAAATAAGCAGCATTGTGTGCAAATACCTGACAAAAGCACTAATCCTGCATCTTTCCAGTAGCAAAGCACAGCGCAGGCTGTTTGGGACATGGCTCTTGCCATCCACAGCCAGACCTGGAGCAGAGGGAGGGCTGCGGTGCCCACGGGTACCCCAAGGCTGGGTGTCTATGTTGCAGGGTGATGGGCCTCTAGCTGCCTCCTCTGAACTGCATGTCCTCACAGTCTCATTTCCGAAGGGTGTTATTTCACTGCTGCCTCCCAGATAATGTAACTGAATCATTCAATTGAGCATAAAATAGAAATTTGGCTTCTTATCTGCTGGGAAACCAGCTTTACTATTTTCTTTCTGCAAAATACATTTTTCACTATCTTATCTTCTAATAAACAATCCCAGCTCTGCAGGCTGCAAAAATGTTCTGAACACATTTAAGAGACATTTCCCCCCCTCCCTCAACCCCCTTCTCTCCCTCCTCCTTTATCCCCCCCTTCCCACCCTTTAAAACGTCTGTTTTAAAGGAATATTTTTAAAAGAGACCCAATTTGTATTCCATCTTTCTTTGGTAAAGGTATATATTTTTCATAAGCCTCTCCTCTGCTTCTGAGGCCGCTCTCCCTTGGTTTAATTTTCATTCCCATCTCCCTTTCTTCCCCTTGTACAGAACTGAAACACCAACTCTCCCCACAACCCTAATGCTTTCTCTCATTTTAAGGATGAGGCAATGCAGGCTTAAAAACTGCCCTCCCCTTCCCTGGACCTGCCACATAGCACTTGCCTAACAGAAACTAAACATGTCAGGGAAAGGTCAGCTATGAATTTTTAAAGCTTTCTATCTCACTCAGGCTGACATCAAAAGCATTAGCTGTAGCACTAAATCAGGGAGCAGGGGGGAATTAGAATATGCAACAAGTCTTGTCTTCGAATGCAAGGCAATGAAGGATGCTTGGAGGCCCATGGGAAAAGAAGCCTTGCCAAAACTCAGCATCAAGGTGCTGATTTCTTGCTCATCTGTCCTCCTTCTTGGGCAATCACACCAGCTAGCTGCCTCTTGCAAGGGAGTAGTGAAAAACAGGGCATGGAGTGAAAATTGAAGTGATGTGTCATGCATTGGTGTCATTGCTGTAAATCAAAAGCTGATCTGGGAGGCGATTTCATGATCTCTGCTTATATATGACTCTACAGTATTCTCCGCTTGCCCAGCTATCCTCTAAGGGATCCTCCCTCTGGGTTAAAGCCTTTCTGGCTACAAAAAAGGCAGAGTTTTTCTTTCTATACCGAATTAAGAAGGGTAATGGAAGAAAAATTGGTGTAATTGCACATAAATGAGCAAATCATAGAGCTAAAGCTCCCGTGTGCCAGTAGCCTGATCTTACAGTGTGCCTGGATCTCTTGGAGACCCAGAATCACATTCGCCCTCTGGACCTTCACCTGCAGCTATTCCCAAGGCTCCATCTTCACACTGTCTCCACATTGCCTCATGCCAGGCAGCTAGCCGTGTCTCTAGGCAGATTCCTTTTAAAGAGAAGATGTCTGGATCTGCTGTAGAAGGGATCCAAAGCAGCAGCTATATACAAATCTGTCATTTTGCTGCTTCTTGGCAAGCTGGTGTGAAGCCCTGATAGTTCGTGTCTCTTTTCCATAAACAATGAATTGCATCCCAAGGTTAGAGTGCACAGTATCACCTACAACAAGGGAACATCGGCACAGTTCAAGATGTGATTTATTATTCATTGATCATTTAACAATTTGGCCGCTGAAAGCAGAACTTATCCCATCAGAATTCCTATGTGCAAAGCAGCCATCCACATGGCACGGATGTGTTTGAGTGGAACAAAGGATGTTCCCATTGAAAGGGAAAGTCAAGTTAAAAAAAATCCCAACTCTGGCGCATGAAGCTTGCCTTGGCCTCTCTGAAAATCATTAAATTGGAGTGCAGGGATGTTCAGGAACATCATCTGGAAATCCTGGCACTAAAACACATGTGGTAGCTAGTCTAAAAACCCTCCTTCCCTGTGCTGGGACACACTGATGTGGCTTATGGTTTGCCATTAGACACTGCCAGCTTGGGGCAAACTCCCAGCTGGTGTTATTGAGCCTTATAACAACTGTCACCAGCTGCAATGTGGCAAGTTCTGAACCTCCAGCAATGCATCTTCAACACCTTTCCACCATTTCATTCTCTTTTTCAAACCCTCCACCATTCTTGACTACCTTTTTCCAGATTGTTTCTTGATTTTTTTTAGGTGAGGACGAGGTGATTAGGAATAGAAGATTTCAGCTTTTAAAACAACAATCTCTTCGAAGTTTAAAATGTTTTGTGGAAATGTGTGTGTTTTTAACAGAATACATGTTTCTCATTGTTCTGCAATGTGTGCCCACATTTGGTTTTAGATTTTCATTTCTTATCAGCCTTCATATCAGAGAGAATATTAATCATGGTATTCTTATATCTAGCATTTCTAAAAATCACATATATATTTCATGCTGCATTACAAAGTACCGTAATTATTAAGTTATACCCTTGTTTCTGAAAGAGTTGTGGGGGCAACATTTTTGTTTAGTTAAAAATGCCAACACAGACATTCTTCCCTCATTCTGGATAGAAACAAATTCCAACATGTCACAGTTGAAGAGAAATTGTTTTCCAAACAGCTTCTGTTTCCATCTGTCCATAGTGAACGCTGTCCATCCATCCACACGATCTTCCAGCCTTGTTTTTCATCCAGCTTCCTCTCTGTGCTTACATCTCTCCATCTGGCTACCCGTATGCTCCTTGATATCTCCATTTACCCTTTCATGGAGCCAATTTTCTACCAGCAGAACACCCACCAAAGTCTTGGAGACCAATCATGTCACTTCCTGGGTTCAGAGATGAAGTGGCAGAGATAAACACTTGATAAGAGGGTTTGCATCTTTGACTAAAGGATGGCAGGAGTGCTGAAGAAAAGTAGATCCTGATCTTCAGGGATGCTTAAGAAGCAAGGCAAAGTTTTTAGGCAGGAAGAATTATATGGGCATCTACCCATTCCCACTAGAACTACCACAGTTTTCCTTGATACTGAGAGATCTTAGCTGTTCATCCCCTTGTTTCTTCTGGCTTTCATAGCACCTTGGCAGGGGTCCTAGCTTTTCCTAGCTGAAGCTGGCCATAAAGCCATTAGAATAAACCATGTTGTTCCATATTTAAAAATCCACATCAGATCATTGTAATGGTCCATAAAGCTTCCACAAACCTGTGTAATGAGCTGTAGCAAAAGACATGGTGTCTTGTTCCTGGATGGCATGAGGCCAGCCCCTGAAATTGCTACCATTATGGTATATGCCTCCCATGCACCTTCATGGACATGCCACCGTGAATCCATCCAGGTGACAAGCCCAGCTGCTAAGGTGCTCTGTCTTGTATTTCTTTTCTTGCTCTAAATGTAACACATATCTTTTGCTCATATATCTGGCTGCAAAAGGAATAACTTGACTTGAAGACAGTGATGGACTACATGATCCCATGAGTCATCTTTGAGTCATCCCAAAAAAGCCTAGAAATAGTTCCTACCATCTCTCGCCCTATTCAGTGTTCTACATCTTCAGGACTATTCATCCCCGATTCCCATCCATGTCACAGCCACTCTGTAGCACTTCCATTTTAGTTTTGACTGGAGGAAAACTTACAATCTGTTGCAAAATGCTCTATTGCCCTGTTCTTGTTTAAAGGTGAGTTTGCTGATAAGAATAAAAGGACCACGATAATCATAAATCCTAGAAGACTTAGGAATTTGAATCTAGGTAAGATAATATGTAACTGCATCAGGCTTTTGTCAATAATGCAATCAAAAAACACCTCCAAATTAAACCTTTGAAGAGAAGAAAATTATTATAGGAAACAATAACTATAAATATGATTTTGGAATTCCAATAAATTTTGCCTTTTTTTTCCCCCTTTGCATTTTCAGATTCTGGAGGCTGAAATATGGGGGTAATTCTAGTTCTTGTTTACTTGCTAAAGATTTCTTTATTGACACAGCAACACTTTTTATTTACTTAATAGTGGAAAAGTCATGTCTGTATTTGTCAGCTAACCAAATTATGTGCAAGCAAAATACAATTTTAAATCTCAAGACAGGGAAAATTAGGGGGAAAAAATGTCAAATGCTTAGGAAGCAAAAAAGATCTATAGCGTAATATTAATGCACAATCCTACACAAAAGGGCAAAGAATATACTAGGATACATGAATTGGAGAACAACCTGAATGACAAATGAGTTGTTCTTTTAACTATATTGAGCAGTGGTGAGATTTGAGCTGGGGCACTGTGTTCAGACACAGCACAGGACTAAGGTGAAAGGTGGGCAGAGTGGAGAGAAACCAGAGCAATGAGAATGATAAAAATGACAGAAGGACTTGGGATTGCTTAGCAGAGAAGATGGAGGTAGGAACAGGTTACTTCATTCCAAAGAAAAACAGGGCTTAAAAAGGAAGATACAGGGCAAGAAATAACAGGCTTCAATCGCAGCAGAAGTATTTATGTTAGGATTTAGGAAAACATTTCTGTTGCTCCAGGAAATGGAGCAGTGTAAGAAGTTTCTTGAGTTTGGTACTGATCCCTGTCACAGGAAGTCCTTGAGAACAAGGTAAAACCAAATCTAGAATGGGAACAGTCTGGCTCATCCTGTACCAGATTGGGGAGCAGCATAGGTAACCTCTGGAGATGTATTCTGTTCACGTTTTCTGGGGGTCTGAGACCTACAGATGTTCTAACATGGTCCCTGTGAGCCTGAGATGCCAATTGCTTCACATTCACATCCCCAGCTCTCCCCAAGCTTCCTTTCAGCTGTGATTGAAGCAGGGTGTATGGATACTCTGCTGCAAGGCTTGTAAAGCTCTGGTAAACACAAGGCATGTTGGGTATCCTATTTGGCTCTGACAGGTTTTAAAAATCTAGTTGTTATTATTGAAAGTTACTGTGCCAGCAGTTGTATTATTAATACTATTATTTATTATTTATGAAGTACCGGGTGTGGGCTAGATGCTTATATGATTATACACTGAGTTACGCCAGAGTTGCACACTCTACTGAATTACGATGTAATGTTATTACCTGCAGCCTTTGCATGCGAATGATATTTTTCATTTGCTGTAGTTGGCTCCTTCATCAAGTGATGGTCTAATAGGGTCTGTGAATTTTAAGTCATTAATGTACTAGATCTGACACCTTAAAGGAGGCAGTGAGGGAAATGGTACCCCATTTTACAGGTGGAGCCTAATGTTGCAGCCCCAAGGAAACTAAACAACCTGGTGTCACACAACTAAGCAGTAGAAAAAGGTCTTAATCATTGTAAGCTGCTGGTTATTTTGACTTACTCAAATGAGATAGTTATTAGAAATGGAAAGTCTTCATACCTTGTGGGCTCAGAGGACTTGGCTTAGGTGAGAGCCCATAAAATGACTTCCATGCACTCATTATATATTACATCCAAGTGTATTCCCTTTCACATCAACACGTTTTCTACCAGCATTCAAGGCAAAGACAGACTGCTCTTCCATGAGACAGAATAGAAGCTGTTAGATATTTCGTATTCTATTCAATGCTTGCCAGTGTACCGCTATGCACTTGCTCACACAGTTTTTCTAATGGGCTAAGTTTTCAGATCTTTTGATCTCTCTTAACATAATATTGATTCATGCTTTACATAATGTCAATCCATAGTAAAATTCCTGGCATTTTGGAGGAACATCACGGATTTCCCTGCAAAGACAGGTGGAGTAAACAAGATTTTAAACCTATCAGCAGCCAAAGAGAAGCAGTTTCATCCATTTAATTATATTTGTCTTTTTTTTCATCATCATCTGATCAGTTCTCATATCTACACTACAGGAATAGGACATTAGTGCGTCCATACCTCCAATTGCAGTTCTAATCAGAAGAGAGCCTGCTCTGTGGTTTAATGAAGTAAATGAGACCTCTAGTAATATTGTCTGTGTAATTGACATAGTTCTCTGGGAAACATTACACTTTATAATGAAAATACTGTATATAATTAGGATTTAATAGGAAGAAAATAGTAATTAGGCAGAATTAACTGAACAGAAGCAATCAAGCAAATAAAGGTTATTCTCTGGAGGGGACCCTTTGGGGCTCAAATGTGTACATCCTATGATTGTAAAGAAGTCACAGTAATTAACAAGAGTCTTTTCATTGCATGAGAATAGCCTAACACTGGCTACTGGAATGACCCCTTCAAATCACCATGTGTTCTTTCAGTCTTGTGTTTTCATAGGCACTGTGGAAAGGAGGCTATATCCAACAGCATATGTGGTTGCACAATGGCATTAAGGCCTTTGAGTCTGTTCTTGCCCCCACCTTTGTGGACCCTTGTTGCTTTTCACTTTCTGCCCTTGCTTAAAGTTACCAGAGCAGCTTGCTATACAGGAATTTCACAGTAACACTAACCCACATAAAACTTCATAGTAAAAAGCAGAGTACACAACGTTCCAGGAGCCACCCCTTTCCTGGAACTAACAAGGTGTCTAGCCACTTAGTTAACAGGAAGCATCCAAGCCTGTCCTACAAAACTCTTCAAGCCCAGTTCTGGAGTATGGCTGAAGAGAAAGCATGACTGTTTCTGCAGCATTAGAAGCATCTCAGCTTCTCACCCATATGATCTGGGCAATGGAGTCAGCACACGACCGTGCCTGTTCTAGCTCAACCCATGCAATGCCATCCTGAGAGTAGCCCTTGCTAAGCACAGGATGAACATTTCAATCCTATACCAAAACTGACAGGGTAGGCAGAAAGCACACAGGTTATGGTCCTAAGCCCATTTTTTTTTTAACCATATGGACAGAAAGCAAAGAAGATTCAGTTTTGCCCGGCAATAAGGAACTCAGTAATGTAAAACTTCTTGAGCTCTGAGACAGATCCATCAAAGAAAACAGCCACCAGTCCAGTACAGCACAACCATTCACTAGTACAACATGGAATACTCCTAATAGCAGAGCTCATAGCCCAGCAATTACGTGACCATTATGGACATTGACTGTCATTTTGAGAAGTAATTTATATCTCATTGAAAGCCACCTACCTGCTCTGGGACCAGGAATCTTGGTGAGACACCTCCTGAAGGATTCCTTCAGAGCTATCATCAGAGGCTGATATGAATGCTGAAACTAAAGGGGAAACAGCAGCTTCCCATCTTCCTCCCATCCCCTTGTTTCTACTGGAGTCAATCAGGGACAAAGGAGAAACACCTGTTTTGTAGGTGAGCACAGGAAGCTAATAATATGGCTGAAGGCAAAATCATTGATGACCAGAGATCTGTCAGGAAAGAGAGCTTGGAGAAGTTCATAGTAAGAAAGAGAATGAATCTGATACTTCTCTTAACAAAAAAATCATAACTAGACAAAAGAGATGAGCCCAGAACCTGCTTTAAAGCAGTTCCTATTGCTTAAAAATACTCCTTCAATTCCTACCTGGTTTTCTACTTCATTAATCTATGCATTGATCTCTGGAGTAAAGATTTACTATGTCTATCTACATAATGCTTAGCATAAATTAACAACAAGAATGGCTTCATGGATTTTTGTTTTTATTCACATAGATCAAAAGTGAAGTTTTCTCATACAGTTCCCAGTTTGCATGAAAGTTTCTTAAATTACACAAACTTTTCCCAGTGAATTTGCTCCTTCAACCATTAACACATGTGGAACCAACCACAGAATTCTTGCCTTAAGACTTTTTATTAGATTGGGAATCTTTTCTCACCTTTATCCCTTCACGAAACATCCACTGTTATTCCTTCAGAGGGTAAGTAAAACACATTGCTTTAATGTGATACCATTTCATCTCTGATCTTTCAAGCTCTCTCTTAATTTTCCACTTATGCAGATGTAGATGCACTGATTTCAGTAAGAGCATTAGCACTCTATGTTTTCTCTCAGTGAATATACATATATCCTTTCAATCGACTCCACACTCTACACCCAGAACTAAACTAATGCCCACCATTTCATCTGGCTCTCTGAGAATGGTGTTAAACTACATAAGAAATGTTTAATCCTTTTGGATTTTGATGCTCTAAGCAATGAGGGCTAAAATGCATCTTATAATAATAAAAGCAGGGAGAAAACTGAGAGAAACATTGAGATTGTACTGGATTAGGACTGATATTTCTTTCTGTCATTGTTCTTCTGCCTGAAGAGTTTATGAGGCTTCACTTTCCTTGACCTGGTGTCTAGTTCTCTAATGTTAGATAAGCTCCAAACTCACTCAAAAGCTTTTCTCCAAGGACACTTACAGATTTCACTCTCTCCAGTTGCCTAATATGAGGAGATTCAGATGAATTTAATGTCTTTACAATAGCAGTAATTCTCTTGGATTAAGTGGGAGTGGAGAATGGACTTCCTTTATTCCAGGGAAGACAAACACATGGACAAGAATGATTGCCCATAAAATCTTTGTCAAATGAAACAAGGGGTTTGTTGTTTATTTTTCCTTCTTTTAAAGCTATTTGATAATGGGGGGGGGGGGGGGAGGGGGGGGGAGAAACAGTTGAACGGGGGAATTTACAGTGTGAGAAATATGTTTACCAAATAATTCCACTTAAGATAAGATTAAATTTTACTTTCTATTTGTAGGACCCTTAATCCTTGAAAGAAATATTTTTTTTGTCTTCTGTTCAGCATGTTGATAAACCTGTAGAAGAAAAAGCCATTTTAGACTGCTGAGGTGTCGTGTGTTGAGTGTGTCTCATAGAATCCTTTCTCCTTGCTTCAGACCATTTCTGTCCACTTATTTTCCTTTTCTTCTTTAACAAAATTATTCACTCAATCCAGTGCACCTCTGTTGCTGTTTTAGCCCAGATATGAAAGCCCATTTTCCCAGTAAAATTACCACTTTAGATCGACCCCTAAAAACTAATACTACCCCCCAACCCGTTCTGACATCTTTGAGACCAATATGTAAAAAATATCCCGGGGCAGCTAAGAATTAATATTATTATTGGTCTCTGTTATCATGGGAAAGTATGATCCAGAGAAGTATCTAATAGCAGCTTGTGCACACTGAAAGTAAGATGAAAAACCTCAGCAAGTTCAAAGTTTGTAGTCCAATTATGTTCTGTCTTGCGGGTGCTCTATAGGAGGTGAAAGTAATGTCCCTCAAACCATTCCATATCATTGCAATATCTAACAAATCTTTTGGCACTCCAGCAAGGAGTTCAAAGAAAGAGCATCATCAGCTCAAATAATTACTGCCCATATTAAGTGTTTTAATATTGCAGATGGATGTAAAAGGCAAGGGACAATGGCTTAAACACAGAAAGCCTAACAAAGTACAACCTGGGGAAGGCCACAGATACCCAACACTTTGTCCTTTTGCCTGTTCTGTTCTCTGCAATATTAAACCACTTAATCTGTAATTGCTCAAGCTTAGGATGCCTTTGCTTTGAACTCTCTGTAAGAGTGCCATAGGATTTGTCAGATGTTTCTAAAACAAAGTCTACCAGGAGGCTGAAAGGTCTCTTAGTAGCTATGATGTTTAGCTTAAATTAAACCCAGTGGTTTAATGGAATACAATTTCCACTAAAGGGAACCAATTTAATATTTTCACATATCATGTAAGCAAGACATCAGCTGAAAGGAATGAAAATTATAGCAAGAGGCAATCAAGATGAACAGCACTATAAATTCACCAATGTGCACTAAACTTACTGCAGGAACTCAGCTTTGTTTTCCTTCTGGTGAGGACAGCTCAGCTTGAAAAGCCACAACAGTATCAGAGCCTGGCATGGTTGGGCTTCAAACTGGCAATGCCAGTGATCTCCCACATTACACTGAGGAAATTACTTCTTCCCCTCTGTGCTTTCTTCATATGGTTTTGTCGTGGTTTAAGCCATAAATCAGCCACGCAGTTTGTTCACTCACTTCCCCCTTTTTCTTCCCTCTGCTCCTG
>JANRGW010033234.1:0-41918 GCA_024733675.1 Psilopsiagon aymara
GGTGAGGCACTGGAATGGGTTGCCCAGGGAAGTTGTGAATGCTCCATCCCTGGCAATGTTCAAGGCCAGGTTGGACAGAGCGTTGGGTGGCATGGTTTAGTGCGAGGTGTCCCTGCCCATGGCAGGGGGATTGGAACTGGATGATCTTAAGGTCCTTTCCAACCCTAATGATTCTATGATTCTATGTATTAGTATTGTCAGCATCATCTGGGTGAGTGTTAGTACCTTCCAGGACATCAAAACCAGTTGTGTTTTCAAGGCATGTGTCAGCTGTGCAGAGCAACCTGATCTGCAGTCTGAAGGAACTGTACTTCACAAGGAGCTTCTTGAATGGAACATCTGCTCTTTTTTTTTCCTCTCAGAAGCATCTGCCACAAATCCAGTGAGACATTAATCATGGAGAAATACTTGTCATCAGCTGAGTCTCCCAGGACTCACAGGAAAACACTCCCTCAGTCAATGGCCATGTATGTGAACCTGCACTGCAGTGGCCCCCTCAGGTACCTTCTCAGAGGCTGGGTGGCATTTTTATGACTTATATCATGTATAACCCATATAATTACCATATAATAACTATAATTCCCTATATGTCATAGATAAAGGGTTATAGATAACTACCTAAAAGTCTGCAGCCTTTTGGGTGGCCCAGTGTGGGCAAGACTGAATGTCACTTATTTGTTCTTATTCCAGACCCACAGCTCCTCAAGGCACAGCTCTGCTTCCTTACACAGCTCTAAATCTGTCTCAGTGAGGTTAAAAAAACCCAACCCATTTTTCCTTTGCTTCCTTCTCTCCTAATTCACCTTCCCCTCACTATTTATATAGTCTACCTTTACCAAAAGTACCTGGGAAAGACTGGCCCCACCACCCTGGCCCAGAGCTGCTGCTGCAGGCTATAGCCAGGACAGGCTCAACCCCAGGGCAGGCTTTGAAGGCACCCAGCAACTATGCTTCTGTCTACACTGATTTCATTTTATTTCTGTGTGTTGTTATTTTGTTGGCAAGGGAGTTGTGGGGAGGGATTTCTTATCAGGAGTGGAATCAGTCAAGAAGCACCACAGAAACATCTTTTGGCAGATGGATGCTGCACACCACAAGGCAGAAAAAAGCTTGCCCCAATCTAATGAAGTCCAATGCATTTGTCTACTTTTAGAAAACCCTTTGTTTACTGCAAAATTGATTCATTCTATTAGCAAACAGATCAGCTATGTCCAGGTCTTTGCGTGTGTTATGGTCTTATGGGCTACATGACTACACTGCACATGGACCATCAACAAGAGGTCTGTAATGGTTTGACTTTGCCTTAATTTGTGCTCTGCTAGCACAAGAAGCCACAGCTCCTCAGCTGCTGCTGTTGATCATGGCTGGAGCATTCAAGTACCTGTTCTTTGAAATACAATTAAACCAAAACCTTGCTCCCTAAACAAACTCCTCTGTGCAGAGCCACAGAGCCATGGTTTCCTCCCAGGGACTCCATGTAAAGACAACTGGAGTGAGTAAGATGTGAGGCTCGGTTTAGGGTATTTTATCAGCCATATCCTGCAGACTCTGTGTTTCTCTCCCACTGTTTCCCATTCTCAGTGAAGAATAAGGAGCTTCTCACCTGAGTGAGTGACACTCAGAGTGTCTTTTCGCACACTATACGTGTTGTGATGCTGAAATGAAAAAGCTATTGACTGCATCATGAGGGCAGGAAGCTGAGCACAGCGAAGCATCTTTGCCATGCAGATTTCCCCTTCCTTCAGCACGATTTTTCATTGTCAGATGCACAAAAGCTAACCAGGGAGCAGAGAACAAACCTGGCATGTTGTGACAGGCACCTGCAAGCAACAGATAAACTGTGTCGTTTCCAGCTTCAGCCAGGTGTGTCTGACTGTCACTTGTGAGTCTTCGGAAGCTTTGAACATGGGATATTTTAATTATAAATTCTCAGTCAAGTCAATGTATTTCTCAGTGCAGGAGCAGCAATAGGCAGAAAGGATCTTCTCGAAATCCAGTGTGCACAGCGACAGCCCCAGAATTGTAAAGTGAGACAAGCACAGCTTTAAATAAAGGTTTAAAACTCATATATGCAAACCAGGAACAACAGAATAGACCTTTGGGGACAATGCAGATAAGCTTCATCCTGAGTTTGGAAATGAACATCAGCTTTAGAAGTCTGGAAGGACTCCATGGTATATAACTAGGTTGCACTTTCACACTTTGAGATGAAACAAGGCTGTATCTGTGCAACCTTTGTGCTACCCAGCACCTTCATGATGGAGGAGAATTTCACCAGGCAGGCATCTCTCCCACCAACAGTTCGGGTGTGAGGTATGAGGATAGAGACGCTCTGCCTAAGCACAGATATCCCTCATGCTGATATCTAATGTTTATACCAGGTAGCATGGGCTCCCGGTCTCCTTAATGGAGAGAAATTGGCACTCTCAGGGCTATTCATCTCATCCTAATGTAGTTGTCCAAAATAAATCAGATGACTCACACTGTGGGCATAGCTTTTTTTTTTCCCTGTCTTGAAAGGGAGAATCTGAGGTATCAGCTTTCACCGAGTAGTGTCTAAAGGCAGGTGAGATGAATCCTACTATAGACAGGAGGAGGAGTTTCACAAATAGGACAGATACAAAGCCCCTGAGAGAGACTGCTTTTGAGAGCAGACAAGAAAATGTAGGCAACAAAGACTTGCGCTCCCCTCCTGGGATGCAGTGGCTATCCCTCCTGGGATGCACTAGCTACCAAGAAGGAGAAAAAAATGACTGCTACTGCTGAACCCATGACATGCGGCATCAGATAACATTGACCACACATGGTAAAACACCCATGGGAGGCACAAGGGGTGAGGTACTTGGAGAGTCTGCCAGGGGAGCTATTGCCTCCAGCCACCTCCTTAAGGTGTTCCTGGGTTGGAAATGGTCCATCTTAGCCAAAACCCAGCCCAAAGCTTGTGGTCTTGGGGCTGTCAGGGAAACGTGACCACACTACGACATTGGTAACTCAGGAATGAGCCACCCCTGCCGCTGCCTGTGTTCTTGCTGGCTACTGCCAGCAAATCCTATCTTGGAAATGCTCCCAAGCTGTGGACATGGTCCTGGAAAACTGCTTGAGCAGAGAGTTGGACCAAACAACGTCCATTGATCCCTCCTCACCTCAATCCCTCTGTGATTCTGTGAAACCTAAAGATAATGAACAAATGGTACAGAAACAAAGAATGTTCTCAATTAAGCTTTTCCTGAAAGGTGACCCTGGGATTTTATGAAATGGCAAATTGCAAAAGTCCCTTCACCACTCAGGAGCACTTTCTCTTTGAAGTTTCATCAAAACACCCCTCTCTGGTAGAAGCATTCTTCTTGTCTTGCTCACCGAGTGCTATCCAGGAGAAAGGGGGTGCACACAGGGTCATCCGCTTCCACCTGGCTGGACAACACCACCACCATTCACCAGTGAGGCACCACCAGGGCATCGTCACCCAAAGCAAAGCCCATCTCCTCCCTGGCCTGCCCCTGCTCCCCTGACACACAGTGGGGATGTGACCAGGGTGCACGGCACCCCTCCACAGCCACCCCATGGCCGCCAGCTTCATGTCCCACTGCTTCTGCATAGGGTTTTGTGCATGCTATGTACACAGTAGTGAGAAACAGTGAGCCTTATCCCCTTCCTCCCCATCCATTGCTCTGCATCTATGCATCTGCAGTGGAAGAGGCTGCTGATGTTGGATACATACGAAAGTAAAAAGAAAGAAAAGGAGAAAAAGGCACCATAATTCTCCACTGATGGGAAGCTCTCCTATTTGTTCAGATCACTACTGGATCAGCAAACCCACACAAAAGTACCATTAATTTTAATACTTTCTCAAGACTAATTAGGTTTAAATTGGATAGAAAATATTACACAAATAACTAGCTATGCATAAACCCCTCAGTGAAGTTTAAACAGGAGTGGCAGAAAACAGGGAAAATAGTTTTTATTAATGCATTTACACCATCTTAGAATTTCCCTGAATTGTATTTTACCTTGGCTATAAAAATGAAAACATTTAAATTTCTTTAAAATTACATTTGACTTAATTACAGCCAATCCCTAATACCAGCAAACAACCCATTTTGCCTACTTTGCAGCATAAATAGCCACCAGCCTCATCATTTCATAAAGAGTTGTTTTTCTACATGATGTTCTCTATGTGCAGAATGTTAATAGCTACTATAGCTGAATATGAATAGGCTTTGTAGCTCCACTTGAAATATAGAAAAATGGCCCAGACATTAAAAAAGATAAAAGGGAAAAGGGCAGTAATGAATTTAGAGGAAAATGAACATTAATGGTACTAGCATTACCTCATGTTCCACATAACAAATTATTGGAAATCTGTCAAGCACACCAAATTATCTACTCATCTGCTGTTGTGGGGCCCTTTGGAGCCATCCAAAACCAGCAAAAGCAAGACAATTTAAGCTAATTTTGCTATTTATAACAATAGAACAGACCATTAAGATAAATTAATGTCATTATCAAGTTTCTATGAAAATGACAAATACCGCTATTTCAAGCAGCTTTAGAAACTGTTGACTATAATGAAATCTGCTGTACAGGTACTAAAAAGAAACACTCCAAGTAATTATTTTCTAGTAGCTTGTTTGTTTCCTTCACATTCATTTACTTTCACCACAATTAGTTCTGTACACAATATATGGTAACTAAACAGTCAACACTACGCAGCATTAGGACTAATTGGGCAATTACGATGCAGTTTTCAGCCTTTTAGGTCCTAAAGAGAGCCAGGAGTAAACATTTTAGAGGCAACAATAGCAGCACCACATCGATTTGCAGGGTTGGAGTTTGAAGGAATACAAAGCAATGCGGGAAATAAAGCCAGGTAAAATGCTTTACACAAAACAGTCCGAAATGAGATGGTTTATTAAATGATCTAATTGCTGAGGCTCCGAGCATGAGGCTGGACAGGCATGACAGAAGCCACTGAGGTGGGATTTGGAGCAGGGTGAGAGCAATACTGGGTCAGTGCTGGCAGCCCCCAGCCACCAACAGCCCGCGTGACACCAAGCAGGGGTGGGGAAACACATGTCCTGGGAAGGTTTATGCCTGTTCTTCCAGGACCTCCTTGGCATTGTAACTCCATCTGTCTCACATGTACTGTCCCATCCCTTCTGGACCCCAGCCCTGCTGTGTTACACAACAAATCATTCAATAAACCAATCTTTTCTTACTGCCAGTCCAGACTTATTGCTTTGGAGTGTAAAGAAAACAGAAACTCCTGGTTCCTCCTTCTCCCTCCTCTCACCACTTATTAGATGAGGCTGGAAGAACACACAGGTACTGCAAACACCTGGATGTGGCTCAATATGTGAATAAATTCCAGCCAAAGCATTGATGTTCAGCTGCATTAACCAAGCATGATGGAGGTAGCACAGAAAGCTAGGTGGAGATGTCACACTTTCCCAGGCCAGCCTGGAGGAATTTTTCCCCCCAGGACTTGCTCACGCAAGAGGGCAAGAGGGGGACAAGCGAGCTTAGCATCCCTCTTTGGATTCCTTTTTGCTTTCCCCATTTCTGTTGCTGCCAAGTTTTCATCCACTCTGTGTGTGCCATTTCATGCCAGCACCATCATGATATAATTTGCATATTTGCACATAATTTCCATGCAACCACCTCCAACTTTAAATCCCCTGTATTGCTGGGGTGTGGGATGCAGCCAGAGCTCACTGCTGTGATGCTGGGGGACCAGCAAAGCAAAGCTCTGCCCACACCTCTGCCCCACAGCATGCGAGTTGGGTCAGGAGTCTCCTCCTTGAACACAGCTGCGGGGTGAAGCTGGGGCTCCACAGCTTGCCATGGTGGGAGCTCCGCTCAGCTCCCTGCTGCAAGGGTAATGCTCTGCAGGGCGAGTGGGAACAACCTGGATCAGTGAATTCCCAAGGGCCTGCGACCACAATGTGGTCTCCAGCCCAGAGACAGGGGAGGAAGGAACCAAACCCAGCCACTGACACCAAGACCCCTTCTCTCTCCCCTTCCTCCTGGCCAGTCCCTGTCCTGCATCTGGCAATGCCACCACGGCACAGCGGTATCTCTGCTGATCAGTTCTGCGCTAATGATAATGAAAGGCAATTAGTCTCTAAAAGCATTATCACAATATTCATTGCATTTATGACATTTTATTAGTACTATCACTCAGGGATTTTATGAAGCAGAGGTTTTCTTTTTCCTTAATTAGACATTTATGAGAGAATATCAAATCTGACAATCCATTTAGGAATTTATTACAGAATAAAGAGACTCCAGCTGAAATTCAGCTTTGGTTTATATGCTTGGGTTTGCATTGAATTCAACAGGATCTGCATCCATTTGCACCAGAGCAAATCTGGCTCAGTGTCCTTGTAATGGACTATGCACCCATCAATTAGGGAAGGCTGAAGTGCTCACCCTGCTCACAGCTGCTTAAGAAGGCTGGAGATGCTTAGGCTGTGGGGGGATGCAGAGGCTGGAGGAAAGGTCCCGAGAGCTCTTGCACCAGGATGATTTTTAATGGGTTTTTACAATAACCTCCTAAGAGAGAGCTTTGGTGCTCAGAGCTGGGCCTGATGTACGAAAACCTGGAGCAGCTACTGTGGGCAATTATTCAGGCCCCCAAGACAGGCGTCAAACACAGCCAGGGGTGTGTGCCAGGACAGGTTACACCATCCCATCTGGACTGCAGCAGTTTTCTGATCCCACTGCTCATGGAAGGTGAGATATTGTGGTTGGGTTGGGCCTCCATCCCTGCTGACGCGCACTGCCTCACCTTCACTGCCCAAAAGTGAGCCCAGCAGCCAGCACGCAGCAGGGGTTTGGTGAGCTCAGTCACTCAACTGTATGCCCGGAACTTCGGTTTCTGCCTCATTACTGCCTTTGGCCCTTGTGCTTTCTCCCGCATTTTCCATTATCTGGCCAGACTCTCGCATTGTTCTGTCTCTAAAAGGCACTAAAGGGAATTTCTTAGGGATTATATTTAACCCCTTCAAAGGAATGAAGATGCTGACCCATTGGCAAGCAGCCGTCAGCAGCACTGAAGCACTCAGCGAGTGCACGCAGAATGGGGTGGTTTCATCAGGAGTCATCAGGGTCTGGTGGTCTCCTTGGTGGCCAGGAGAGCAGCACCTTTCCAGGGGGTCCAGGAGGCAGTGGAAGGCCCATGACAGACGTTAGCTGGATTTCTCATGTCAAGAGGCCTTCCACTAGACCAGGTTCCTCAAAGCCCCATCCAACCTGCCCTTGAACACTGCCAGGGATGGGGCAGACACTGGGCAACCTGTGCCAGTGCCTCAGCGTCCTCACAGGGAAGAACCTCTTCCTAATCCTAATCTAAATCTCCCCTCTGTCAATTTAAAACCATTCCCCCTTGTCCTGTCACTCCGTGCCCTCTTCAGATTTCTTGTAGCCCCTTTAGGCACTGGAAGCTGCTCTAAGGTCTCCCCAGAGCCACCTTTTCTCCAGGCTGAACAAGCCTGACCCTCTCAGCCTGTCTACTTAGCAGAGGTGCTCCAGCCCTATGATCGTTTCTGTGGCCCTCCTCTGGAGTCGCTCCAATGGATTTGTGTCCTACAAATCAAGTCCCTTGTGTACATAAAGGGCTGTTATGGTCCCTGCATATCCAAACAGGGCTGAAAGGGATATTTTAACGACCCTTATACTGTATCCACTTCCAGCCTCTGTAATTTTGGAAGGTGTTCAGTATTCAAGAAGTTACCAAAACAAAATTCCCACATTTCAAGACTTGGAGGAAATGCTGCAGTGAAAAACCTGACCAGCTTATAAAGGATATTGAGAGTCGACCTAGCTGCAATTTGTGCTAACTTGTTCTGGGAGAAAACAGGGGTTACGAAGGGACTGCATGATTTAGAGGAGAAATTCATAGCAAGAACTGAGGAACGAAAATGTGGCCACACAAATTCAGCCTGGAAACAGAGTGCAGACCTCCACCAGCCAGGGTGCTTAAGCATTAACTCTCAGTGCCAAGGGCAATAGCTATCGCCAGCTCAAGGCCGGATGCCTGTATTCCCACACAAGTAATTGGGCTCCAGACAGGGGTAAGCAAACAAAATGTAATAGCATGTGATAGACAGGCAGTCTGCCCAGGAGATTTGAGCTCCCTTCTGCCCTTAAGTACTGTGGATTTATAAGAAGGATGTGCAGGGTGAAGAGTTAGATCAGTAGGGAGTTCACCTGGGCACCTAAGACAGATGCCAAAAAGGTCTGCGATGGAGAAAATGCTAAAACAGCACAGCTTTAGTGCATTTGCTGATTTTTCCAAGCTTTTAGCTCTGAAAATAAAATATACCCTAGAAAATTACTGAGAAAATGGGATTTTTTTGTGAGGCTATTTTCTTGCACAGGAGTGTGGTGGAGGCAGAAAGGGAGAGATTTATCATGGGAGCCAGTTTCATCCTTAAACGCCAACTGTTCTTGTTCCACTATAAACAGATGAAACCCCACAGATATCCCCACTCATCTTTGTCTCAGGTAAAGTCAGCTCGAGGTTGCTTCCAGCTCTGGCATTCATGGATGCTGTGCGGAACAGCAGACCCAGTCAGAAAGCGACAGCCACTCAATAGGCGACCAGCTCCATGTCTAGCACCTCAGCTGCTCTGCCACCAGCCTGGCTTCTGCTGCTTCCTCCGTTGAGGCTCTTTAGCATTTACTTTATGGAGTAGGAATGAAAAATAACAGTAATTTTGCAAGAAGAAACCCAAGTAGGGAGAGCAATGTGCTTTTCAAATCCTTCATCCTGGCTCTTGCCAAAAATGCTTTTATCTGTGTCTGTGTTAAGGAGAGACACACACACACACACACAGAGTGGAAAAGCTGCAGGCACACTGGTGAGGATACAGAGAAAGACAGAACACAGCTTTTTCCCTTTTCTTCATACTTCAGCAGGAGATGCAGGTTGGCAACATGGCCATGCTGACTCTTCACTCCTGCCCCTGCCTCTCCTGTGCAACCCCCAGAAAGCCTCACTTCACCTGGCAGGTCCCTCCAACATGGCATATAGCACAGAAAATGATGGTCAGATTTCCTGTCAATCAAGCTGATGCTCTGCCACAAAATCAAGCCTGAATCATGGAATCCCAGTCTGGCTTGGGTTGGTTTGTTTGGTACAGCTCATCCAGTTTCAATGCCCTGCCATAGGCAGAGACACGTTCTACTAGACCAGGTTGCCCCTAGCCCCAGTAACCCAGGAAATCACACGGTCACTGGTTTAGGTTGTTCTGGTCTTCTCAGAGTCTGGGTTTAAATTTTCCCTCTATCCCCCAGAAGCACAACCTAGAACATGATGAAGAAATCCTTCCTCTCCCAGACCCATGAGTATTTTTCCTTTCCCCCTGCTTACAAAGATGGTGTTAAGACCTGATGTAAGCATGCTGAGATGAGGGCAATGAGACTGTTCCAGAAGTCTGCAAGCAGCCTGGCACAAGCCACCCAAGGTGCACGGTCATTTAAGCAGCAGCAAACCAAAAATCCACTGATCAATGTTCAGCTTACTGCAAATGGAATTTTGTGAGCACAGAGACAATGCATTAGTGCGCTAGCAAAGCAAACACCACCAAACTGATGTTATTGCACGGTTGTTTTCAGATGAATTCCATCAAATCTGTCCATTTTAAGAAATGGATGTTTTTTCAAGGACTTTCTACTCGAGGACTGCAGACAACAGAGCTGACAATGAGCTCACTGCAGTGCTCAGCAACCTGCATGCATGATACTAATAGCTGCTTATTACATCTTTCTCCAGGCAGGATGAAAAGACACAGCACCTTTCCCAGGAAAACGATCTTGGCACAGGGTATGCCAGGTTGTACTGATGGAACAGTTGTCTCCTCCTTAACTCTCTCTAAGCATCCCTCCTTCCCCCAGGAGAAATCCACCACCATTCCCTTCTGAGGATGCACAAAAGCATGTTCACTTCCACAACAGCAACTAAAACTAACAACCAGCACACACAAGTGCCCCTCAGATGAATGGATTACCTGCCAGCAGTTACTGTACCTGCACTGATGGAGCTTTCTAATCCCAGCAATGCTTCCCGCTCTCTGCACAGCTTTCTGCAGAGGAGCTTCCTGAGAAGGCTCCAGAAGGCGCTCCAGAGGCTGCAGTCCACATTTGTTGCTCCAGTGAATAGGTGTCCTTGGAAAGGCTTTGCCATGGAGCATATCTCCTGTCTGATGGATGACAGTGGGCTGCTTTTTTCCTTTAACCCCATGCACATAGGCAGCAGTGGGCATTGTGAGGCCCCCTCCAGTGCCCTTGGTGGCCAATCCATGCCCAGCACTTCACCTGCATTAGATGCCACTGGGTTCTGCTGCCCTCAGGGCTGGGGCCACTTTCTGAAGGATGGTGCTTTGTCCAGCTGGGTGTTCTTTGCCTGAGATGGATTTTGGGGAAAACACACTCAACCTGTGCGATTTACAGCCAGTTTGGAATAAACTGCCTTAAACTGAGAAATTACTCATTCAATAGAGCCTCGGAGCAGTGCTGGTAACATGGGGATATATTACTTGTTTCAGCATGTTAAGGAAAGGAACTCGAGCAAAAGTGGTCTAGAGATCTAGATCTCTGATTCGCCTGCATGTGGGGAGATGAGCAGCTCCTGCAGAGCCAGAGTAGACCCTAACGCGCCTGCTCCAGGGGTGCAGGAAGGACCGTCTGGCCCTGCAGAACGCTGGTGGCATGAGCACCGGGGACAGCCACCTCACCAAGACAGAGCGCTCAGAGGCAGTCACAGTTTATCTGTCACATGTGCTCTGAGCTCATGGAGAGGGCTGGAGCATTGGCTTCTTTCAGCCCATAGGGAGGAGAGGAGCACACACAGTGGAAAGTTGACATGGAAACCTGCTAAGCAACATTGACTTCATCTTGTGTCTCATGTCCTGGAAATGGCTTTTAGCTGGAGACCAGAGGGAAAGGTGTCAATATGAACACATCAGTGTGCCACTGTGGTATTTGCGCTGTGCATTTTAATACACAACAGCCATGGGGTCTATGAGGGACATAACTACATGTGCATGGAGGGTCTCAGATGTCAGGAGAAGGCACTAACTCTTCTGCCTGTGTCTTTGGGCTCTTCCTTTGAGTCCAGGGTGGTGATGGCGGCATACTGACACCCTAGCAGTATCACAAGTCAAACCATTCATGATATCAGACCCTCAAGCTACGGCAGTTTCAGCAGCACCTATCCAGGACACGTGTTCCTCCCAGGAGACAGGCTCTGCTTTATGCTGCCATCTCCACCATTAGATGCTGGGTCAGTCAGGAGACAAAGCAAGCTCTCTGCCCCCATCCACAGTCACCTGAAACACTTCTGCAACACCTTGGTGACACTGCTGTGGTGCCGAGGCATGGTTCTTGGTGTTGCTGGAGTTTGACAGTGTCATCTATCCCACCACTACAAAGTCATCACCACCACTGAGTGTGTTACCACCAGGCTGACCATGAATACAAGGGCATTATGACAGTGATGGTGAGGAAGTGCTGTGTGAGGGATCCTGGTGTCTGGATGTGGGATATATGATAGGACTGTGGGGGATATGGAAGGTAAAGAGTCTGGTTGTTGGGCTGTGTGCATTTCAAATGTGTTTGTACTGTGCACATTTCTACACTGCCACTAACAAGACAGTCAATCTCTGTTTCCTCCCAACTCCAACTTCAGCAGCTCCTTCTGCTTCTAGCCTGACCACCAACTGTGCCAGCAGCCATTTGTGCCACACAGGGTGAGCAGGACCACTGTACTTACTTGGATGAAAACCAAGACAAACAACATCCCTTTCTGCAAAGCCATTTTTCATCTGTTTGGCTCAGCAGCCACAAGCTGCTTGTGTCAGTACAGCACAGGTGGCAGCATGGCGGGTGGGAATGAAAGGGCAGGGGAAGGAGATGGCAGCGGTGGCTGGTGGAGAACTGTCTCCACATGAGGCTGTGGCTCTGCGGTGAGCAGCAACGCATCCGTGCCCCCTCGCTCCTGTACCACGGTCCTTTGCCCACCTGGTACCCTGTTACACCTTGGGTCTGGAGCAGCCACGTTGTGAACTGAGTGAGGGCTCTTGGCCTCGCCTCTAGAAAACCTGCCAAACACTTATTCTTAACCCAGGTTGGATTTTCAGTCACAAATCACAGCAAAGACATAGCTCCTGCACAGTTCAGTGGGTGGTATGACATAACATGGGCTGGAACAAGAGAAATGCAATCTACAGCAGCTGCCAAGGCTGCTTCATACAGTAACACCATTGAGCAGTGTGAGTCAGGACCAAAGTGGGATGTGCATCCATAAAAGACTTCACAACAATAGCCACAACGTTTTTCAACTCCCCCTTTAAGCTTAGCTAGAGCAATCTGTTGACCTGCTAATGACGTAAGAGTTCTTAAAAGAGCTGGGGTGTCTTTTAAGACTGGTATGATAAAGACAAAGGAACTACGCAATGCACACTTTCCTCTGGGATGAAGACTGAGGAGATCAACATGAAATACAATTGTTTTGTGATGTTGTGGTCCACAACCTTTATCTCCAAAATTAAGCTCTGTAAATAAATAACAAAACAAGCACTGTAAATGAATCCTGAAAATTATCCCTTTGGCTATATGGAGAACATAAGGAATACTTATGTAGCTATTTTTAACTCCCAAGACTGCAGGTCTTTGAAGCCGGAGCAACGTTTTGAGCTTGGCGGAAAGTGGTGAGCCCCAAGGACAGCAAGATGGGGGTGAACACAGTGTACAGTGGCTCGAGTTTGGCTCAGGGTCTTGCACTGAGCCTAGGGCAGTTATTGCCAGGGTAGGTGCACAGAGAGCAGAGAGAACCAGAGAAGAGCTGACACGTTCCTTGTTGGGCCTCTGCTCACACTGCTGTGCCCTTTCAGTTGGGAAACAAATCAGTTTCTCCATCACCAGGTGTATGGGGGTGATGAACCACCCCCAGAGCCCCAGTTCCACTGCACTCTCCAGAGAGAGCAGTTCAGACATCACCTTTGCCGCTGGCCTGAAGGATGCAAACAGGTCATGACTAAATCATGAAGTGGAAGCTTGAACTAAACAGTGATTTGCTTTTTACAGCCTGTTAATAGCAAGCTGTGTCTAATTACAGTAATTCGTGGTAATAAGTGACAATTAATATCAGATTTGTCTGGGAGAAAGATAATTTGCTATCTAAAATGAGGGACATGAAATGATTTCGTACGCAGGTGCTGCTCAAAGACACGATTTGGGTTGCACACAGGGGCCATCACAGAAGGTTAGCCCAACGCTGTCTTTGGCCAGGACAGTTACAGGAGAACTTGACAAATGACATATCCAGAGCTGCAGCTCCTGTGGATGGGGGTTTAGGACTTTACACCGACTACAGAAAAACATGATTTAAACTGGAGCAGGTTTCTCAGGGCCTTATACAGTCAAAGTCTGAAGCCCTGCGATTCCTTGGCTGCCTGGGAGAACACCCTGGCTCAATGGAACATCTTTTCATCCAAAGAGTTGCCTCAGATATTTCATTTCCCACTTGCTTGCATCTTACCTCCAGGGACAATGAGGACAGTGGGAGCTTTGCTTCATCCACCTTCATAAGTACTTTTTCCTCTGTACTTTTCCCTTTGTGGTGTTACTTTTTTCTTCTTTTTTCCAAAAAGCTCTCGCTCAGGTCCCTCAGGAAGGCCCTTACAGAAATGGAGCTGTCATGAAAGATCCTCCTTTGAGGACTAATATCTAATCTAAAGTGGTTAAAGGACGTAAAACAGAAGGTGGAGAAGATGAGGCAGTTTTTCACACTGAAGGAGTTAACCACTGGGGAGCTGTGCTGGCCAACATTTTCATAAGTGATTTGGACAAGGGAGGTGACAAAGTTTGCTGAGGTTGCAAAATTGTCAGGGAGTAACAATGGCAACTGGCTATGGAAAGCTGCAGATAAATTTTATTCTGTGTAGTGACTTTGTGGATGAAATGGAAGATTAAACCCAACATTCATAAATCCTAAGTAATGTGCATGGGAGAAAACAATCTCAACTATGTATGCTCAGTGATGGGCTCTAAATTAGCTGTTATCACCAGGGAAGAGGTCTTTGAATATCTCTCTGAAATACCAGCTCATTACTCAGTGTTGGTCAAGAAGGTAAATACGATGTCAGGAGTTATTAGGAAAAGAACAGAGCACAAAATATAAAACACTATTATGCCATAGCATAGATGTACTCAGACCTTGAATACTGTGTATGGTTCTGGTCTCCCTAGCTTAAAAGAATGTGCTAGAAGTGGCAAACCATGAGATAAGAATACGAAAAGTACAGAATGACTTTTGTGGGAACTTACTGCAAATAAGACAGGTCTGAAAAAGGTGAACATGTAAAAAGATGCCATATTTCCAAACTGTTGAGAAATGAATAATGCATTGGGAAGTAAACATACACATTATTTCTCTTCTAACCAGTGACGGGTTGACCCTGGCTGGATGCAAGGTGCCCACAAAACCTCTCTATCACTGTGCTCCTCAGCTGGACAGGGGAGAGGAAATATAACGAAAGGCATGTGGGTTGAGATAAGGACAGGGACTGATCATCCTGTGATTACTGTCATGGGCAAAATAGACTTGAGTTGGGAAAATAAGTTTAATTTATTACCAACCAAATCAGAGTAGGAAAATGAAAAATAAAAATCTTGTAACACCTTCCCCCCATCCCTTCCTTTTTCACAGGCTTAACTTTACCCCCCTCAAATTCTCTTCCTCCTCCCTCTGAGCAGCACAGGGGTCAGAGAATGGGAGTTGTAGTCAGCTCGTCACACATTGTCTCTGCCTCTCCTTCCTCCTCAGGGAAGGACTCCTCACACTTTTCCCCCGCTCCAGCCTTGCGTCCCTCCCACAGGACTCAGTTCCCCATGAACTGCTCCAGTGTGGGTCCCCCGTGGGGTCACAAGTCCTGCAGCAAACCTGCTCCAGCGTGGGCTTCCCACGGGGTCACAGCCTCCTTTGGGCACCCTCATCATCCAATGTAGGGTCCTTCATGGACGGGTATCTGCTCCACCACATACCTCCATGTGCTGCAGGGCACAGCTGCCTCACCATGGGCAGCACCAAGGGCTGCACCAAGGGCTGCAGGGGAATTAATCTCTGCTCCAGTGCCTGGAGCACCTCCTCCTGTCCTGCACTGACCTTGGTGTCTGCAGAGCTGCTGCTCTCACATGTTCTCACTCTCCTCTCTGCAACTGTGTGGACGGGCTCAGCCTTGGCCAGTGGTGAGTCTGTCTTGCAGCCAGCAGGCATTGTCTCTATCAGACATGGGGGAAGCTTTCAGCAGCTTCTCACAGAAGCTGCCCCTGTAGCCCCTCTGCTATCAAAACCTTGCCGTGCAAACCCAATACAGTATCATGCGGCATATTGCAAATTAACCACTTTCCCCAGACACTTACTGTATTAAGTAGCCCTTACAGGCTGAGCCCTGTCAGTGTGGACAGTGCCATCTGCATTTAAAAAATTGCCTATACATTTATTAAAGTGAAACTCATCCGTTAATTAATCCTGTCAGTGTTTTCCCTGGAAACTCCCATTAGCACATTGAGCTAATTACTACAACTAGCAACACTAGGAGGTTTGTGTATGTGCAGGGTGGGGAGGAGGGAAGGTTATTCTAACTTAATAATGGAAAGAATACCTCATTCTTCTATTTACATTAAAATCAAACTGACAAAAAAAATAATTTTGGAAGGACATAAAGCTTCCATTTTCCTTTCCTGTCATACTGGAATCTTTGCTATAGGAAGAAAAATATCATAAAATAGACTGGATTGGGTTCGAAGGAACCTTAAAGCTCATCCAGTTCCATCTTCCCTGCCATGGGCAGGGACACCTTCCACTAGACCAGGTTCCTCAAAGCCCCATCCAACCTGCTCTTCAACACTGCCAGGGATGGGGCAGCCACAACTTCTCTGGGCAACCTGTGCCAGTGCCTCACCACCTTCATACTAGAGAAATTCTTCCTAATGCCTAATCTAAATCTCCCCTCTTTCAGTTTAAAGCCATTTCCCCTTGTTCTGTCACTAGCTGTCCTTGTAAAAAGTTCCTCTCCATCTTTCTTTTAACCCCCTTAGGCACTGGAAGCTGCTCTAAGGTCTCCCCAGAGCCTGCTCTTCTCCAGGCTGAACAGCCCCAAGTCTTTCAGCCAGTCTTCATACAGCAGGTTCTCCAGCCCTTGGTCATCTTTGTGTCCTCCTCTGGACTCGCTGCAACATGTCCATGTCCTTCTTACACTGGGGCCCCAGAGCTGAACGCAGTACTCCAGGCAGGATATCACAAGAGCAGAGTAGAAGGGTAAGATCACCTCCTTTGACTGCTGGTCACGCTCCTTTTGGCACAGCCCAGCACATGGTTGGTTTTCCAGGCTTCAAGTGCATGTTGCCAGGTCACATTGATCCTCTTGTCAGGCAACATCCAAAAGTCTTTCTTCTCAGGACTTAGCTAAGCCATGTTTGCTGTCACCAATTACCTCTTTATTTTAAATGTGTCTTAGCATAGTTTCCAGGAAGATCTGCTTCATGATCTTGCTGGACACTGAGGTGAGACTGATCAGCCTGTAGTTCCTTGGGTCTTCCTTTTTGCCTCGTTTAAAAATGGGGGATATGTTTCCAATTTTCCAGTCAGTGGGACTTCACCAGATTGCCACAGCTTCTCATATATGATAGAAGGTGGCTTAGACACTTCATCTGCCGGTTCCCTCAGAGCTCATGGATGCATCTCATCAGGTCACACAAACTTGTGCACCTTCAGGTTCCTTAGATGGTCTCAAACCTGATCTTCTCTTACTGCAGGAGGTTCTTCATTCTCCTGGTCCCTGCCTTTCCCTTCTCACTTAGGTAGCGTGGCTGAAGCACTTGTCCATGAAGACAGAGATAAAAAATCACGTTTCCTTCCGGGGAGGGTCTGCATTTTCCCTACTCTTCCTTTTATCACCAACATACCTATAGAAGCTTAACCCTGAAGCTGCAAACTCTTTGTGTGCCAAACCCAATTAAGTACATTAACTTACAACTTTTCCATTGAGGTTTCTGTCAAAGATTTTCCTTGTATGTCCCCACAGGTCAGGAGTAGCTGTGCGGTCAGGGAATATGGCTCTGTTGATAGACAATCCTTTATGGTAGCCATATCCCCATGATGAATATCACTGTATGAACATCAAGTGAAACACAGTGACATCTCCTCAGGGAGCCTGCTAGTTAACTTGATGAGCTATCAGGTGGGTGGCAACATAGAGAAGTGAAATTACTTTTAAATGTCTTGGAGTAGGAGTCTGTCGTGCCCAGCCGTAACTGGAGAAAAATGACTGCTACTGCTGAACCCAGGACAAAGTCAGATACTAAACCCAGGAGTCTGACTTCCCCATTGAGTCACCTTGCCAGCAAACAGTTGCCCACACTAAGCATCTTCTATTTTTTTCTTTTCTTTACAAACTCACCATATGTTGCACATTAATACAAAGGAAAGGGTATTGTTTTAACAACTCTCCTCCTTCATCACACACTTGTAGCATAAGTGCAAATATAGCCGTTACTGCCAATACTGCCTACAGATTTTCTACATGGGCAGTCCTCCACCTGTGAAATAGGAGCAGTTAGGGATGGGAATGGCAATGTTCAGGTCACGCACAGCAGAATGCAGCTAGCAGAAAAGCACATTATCCATCTGACAACACCAGGATACACATGGTGTCACTTTCACAGCAACACCAACAAGTGGCTTTCCAGAGTCACACAGCAAAGAGAATGGGATCTGAAGGCCTGTGCTGAAAGGGAATATAGGGAATGTCTTAGAGACCCAGCTGTCAGGACTGATGTGTGCTGAAAATGAGGTCAGATTCCAGAGGTCTTCATCCCCAAGGGAGAGGAATCAACTGCTGGTCACACTGCTCTTGCATACATTTCTTACATATCAAAATTGAGGCTCTTCTCTTCTCAAGATACTATAGAGCACAGGACACATTTGAAGAGAAACTTCACACAAAGTCATTACAAAAACCATTTCTCCCTAATTAAACTTGATTTGCTCTTACTAATTTTACTGTAGTACAGTTCTTGTAACTATAATTACCTAAAGTTCTAGGAAAAGATACACACAAGTACTTGCCAATGGGGCTATCAGCAGTCCCAGTTCCTAAGCACTCTCCTGCATAGATAACTTTTTTCAAGCCTTAAATCCCTTTGAAGTCAGTAGAACAGTCCCTACGTGTAAAGCAGCTCTTACGTACACCTTCAAAACCAGACTTTAAGCAGTGATTTGCAACCCCAAAAGCCTTTTCTGTTTAATAAAGAATAGGAAAAAGTGTTTCTTTTTCAAAAAGTCAAAAATACATTTAATGAAATTAGTACTGGCGTCAAACACAGACCTGGATTATTTCAACTTGCTAGGGTTTTTACCCAGCCTTTTTGCAATATCTTTTCTTGCTTTCTAAATCCTGACAGACTTCAGCTGTATTCCTCTAGCAACAAATGAATTATCCTGTGGCTAAAATAATTGTACAAATAGTGAATCTAATGTACTCCCTTCTGCTGATTAGTGTCAAGTTGTGGAAACAATGAGTTCAGCTCGTACTTGCATTATAATTTCTATTAACTGTACATAAAGATACTCTAGCAGAGAAGTCACATGGAATATGCACAAGGCGCAAAACAGTTTTGGTGCTGAAAAATGAAAAGGAGAAAAATCTGAGGAAGAGCTTCATCTGTGTCACTCATAACAGATGGCTGCTTATTTAAGTAATCAAGTTAAGCAAGATGCATTTAGAACTATCGTGTTTAATTTGATTATTCAAATGAATAAACTGCCTGTAAGGCAGTGGTTTCCTGCACATATAATAAGGTCACATTCAACTCTGGTTCATATCTGCTGATTTTGATGTGGTTAGATACAAAATGAATTAGTTCATCGTTTCTCTGTGTAGCTAAACTGTTTTGCTTACATGAGGAATGTTTTGGATCAGATGAGAATTACCCTGATACACCAACTGATATTATGTTAATGCCAGGCAGATTAATATTCTAGTAAATTTGCATATAATGAACAGGGACCATAACCCTTCGTTGAAGTGCACATCCCTGTGTGCCTGCCCCAGATAATGGGCCCTTTCTCTATCAACAGGGAACCCAGAAGGGAGGACAGACAGGTTCTGTAATTCCTCTTTTATGCATTCAACAAAACTACTGCCATAACCACGGAGATATCAAGTAGTTACTGGTACAGGAGTGATTATGCAAATGACATTATGCAATTCTAGGGACTGAACGAACACCACACTGAGCCTCGACATTTGTTCAGTCTATAGCGGATGTTTCCAGATCACAAAGACTCCAGCTTATATGGTCAATAAACAATGTTCTGCCCTTTTTCCTGGCAAACTTTGGGAGGGGTTATTATTTAGGGCTTGTCCAAAAATTTTACAGTGAAACTGTTCTTAAGGAAAACTTAACTTTGAACAGCTTTTCAGTTTTATTGAAAGAATGTCTTCTGTTTATGGAATATTCTGACCCTCCTGTTCCAGTGAGCTGTGTTCCAAACACACCGCATTTTGATGGGGACATGCCATTCTGAACACTCCGAGGAACTCAAAGTGTAGATCCTTTGGGTTGGGTGGGTTGACCCACCAAGGGATGGTCAAACACAAATGAACAGCCTTCCTAGAGATGTGGTCAATGCCCCAAACCTGTCAGTGTTTAAGAGGCATTTGGACAATGCCTTCAATAACATGCCTGAACTTTTGGTCAACCATGAAGCGGTCAGGGAGTTGGACTGGATGATCATTGTAGGTACCTCCCAGCTAAAATTATTCTATCCTATCCTATCCTGTCCTGTCCTGTTCTAGGCTCAGCTTAACTGCTGAGGCATAATTTACTAAAACACATAATAGAACACCCAGCATGGAGAGGGCAATGAAGAGATGAAGCACCTCAAGGCATTTCCATGACAAAGCATTAGGGTCCAAACAAAAGCTAATAATTGAATTTCCTTGGAAGTATCCAACTTTGGAAATTTTGTATGCTTTTTCTGTTTGTGCTGCAGTCACTTTGCACATGGCTGGGGAGGACTGCTTGGGAAATGTGGAAAACCAGGTTCACATATCTAGCCTGGAGTTAAGTGAGCTAACAATTTTGATATGAAGCTGATGTGGTGAAAACTTGAACTGGTCTTTTCCTCCTTTTGAGCCAGGATCCCAAAGCAAAGCCTTTGGCTTCAATGAAATGCTACATTTTTTCCCCAAAAAAATAATTTTATTGAAAATATCCCAAAGAATCTACAATTAATATTTTTAGAGTAGCAGAAGCAAACAGTAGGGAAGACTTTATATATTAACTCAGACATTTGTTACAGTTACTCTATAAAAATCATTTTGTTTGGCTTACAACTGGGTTTTAGACATAATTAGAAGAAACCATTTACCTTTTAGAGCATCAGTTAATTATATTTCAAGCTCACAAAGTACAGTTGTTTTTCATTACCCACATATGTAACTGTAAAAGCATAGCAAATGTTACTGTTATAACACAGCATTCCTCTCCAAAGTTTACAAAAGCAGGGTGAGCTAATGGAAAAAGAACCACTAAATAAAGCACCAACTGGCCTGCTTTCTAGGCTTCCGTTTAATTTTTCCCCTTTTTTGGACATTTAAGAAAAGATACTGTGATTTTTTCCCCCCTTATTTTTACCCAGATATGAAATACCTAACAATAACTCCTATCTTTTCCAGTGGCATGATGAAACATGTTGGTCCAGATGAATGAGTTAAAAGAAATAATTCCAGCTCCGTTTCCCTATTTCCTTTTAAGTAAGCAGACAAACAAGAAACTTCAGTTTCTCTGTGTATGCTAATTCCCTGACTTGTTAGGATCAGACACAAATTTAATACTAACTTGAACATTGAGAAACACCACAGAGCTGCAGATCGGGAAATTAAGATTTTTAAAAGATGCCTTTATGGTTAATAATACTTGCAGAGGTTCCCATTAGCACATTTTGCAGAATGATTTAGTCTGGCAAATGATTTCCTTCGACAAATTTTTATTTACAGCATGAATAAATTCTGCTCAGTCCTTCTAGCACCATCTATGCTTGAAAGTGACTCGATCTTAGCTGAATACAGGAATAATGCATTTGATTTCTGAGTACAATCCTGTGTTAATGCAGAGCTGGTTTGTGAATTTCTTATCGGAACAATTACCTCCTGCTGCTCTTTATAGACAAAAATATGACTCATTTCTCGTGGCTCCATCATCCATATTTAATATATGCAAAACAAGTTATGGTCTGATATCATGTAAGTCTCACTGGTGTATGAATCCAAATAAATACATAAATCGCTTGGAATGTAGAGATTTCTAAGCACAATTAAAGTGGTTTATTTAAAAATAAACCACTTGATAAAATTATTATCAAATTCTCAACCTCTTACTCAAATACAGATTATTTCCTTATATTTCAAATGGGCTCAACTTGTGTGATTGCAACTGCTTTTATGAAAATGCGTATCTAAGGGTGCCAATCCTTCACTGGGATGCAAGAGGGCAGAATCTGAAAATCACTTAGGTCCTGCTTATTCCTGAAGTGATTCATGGATAAATAAGATCTTTTTTCATCCAAGTTGAGGTCATAATCCAAAATTCTTGGTATGTCATTGGGGTAACTGACCCACTGAGGTCACTTCCAACCTGAATTATTCTCCAATTCCATGCTTCTGTCATGATGTAGTAAATTGTCTTTGACAATCACTCCTCTTGGAGCCAAACACTTGTTCCTATAACCCTACAGTATGTGGAGAGAGGGCAAAAGCGAAAGGGGAAGGAGACTACTGGAATTAAACATGAGGTAGATAAAATACACTGTGGGGTCTGGAAGTCCCCAGTGTACAAAGTTTGTGATCAGACAATTTACAAGGGACACTGAAAGCTGGCCTAGCTGTGAGAGGTTTGTTGCATATGCTCTCTGAGAGCACATCTGATATAAAAACAAAAGAAAGGGAAAGGGTGAAATGCAAAACTGTGGGTTATGAGTTTTCCTTATATATCTGATGGAAGAAACCAGTCCTAATTCTGGTTGGAACAGAAGGAGCTGCAAAGACAGGTACAGATCGATGTGAATGCTGCTGCTGAAGGATGTAGATCTTTTTTCAAAGGGTGTAGTAATTATTTTTTAAAGATGTTGACATTTGGGACCAGGTAAAGGAGCATTACAGGGAAAGCTGATCTTAGAGAACATACCTGATGTTGTTGAGGTTGTATTGCAGAGCCAGTAATCCTGACAGTGACTGCCATCCTTACACAGATAAAAGAGATTTAAGGCGTAGTGCATTATTCATTATGGAGAAGACTTTGTCCCTAGCCTCAGATAGAGGAAGTGCACCTACACCAAAGAGCAAAGTTAAGGAAAATCTAATAAAATTAACGAGATCTGTAGCAGTATGCTGGTTTATAATTCAGGTTGACAAGAATTTGCCACAGTGAAGTACTGAAGCTACTGCTGAGATTTCAGGAAGAAAAAATATGTTACCAATAATCCAGGAAGCACAGAATACTATAAATCTCCATTTTGTGACAACCCAGGGATCATAATTGATGGGTTCTTCATGTTCAAGATGCTGCACAAAAAGCAAGCAATTGGGTAGTAAGCAGGAGCACTCAGCTTTTTGAAGGACTTTTATTTGATTGGTGAAGACTTGAGATAACAGAAGAGTCCTAGTGAAGTGCTCAGTGCAGTGTTTCTTTAGTGCTCATTCAGATTATAGCAGCGCCTAACCTAAGAGCACAGCTTCATTCTGCTAGGTGTGGTCCAGATCTATAAATAGAGAAAGACCCTGAAAGGAAAAAGGGAGAGAGATTGTGTCTAAGGGGCTAAGAGATGAGAGGAGAAGCAGAGATTTATCCAAGGTTACAGGGCACATCAGTGGCAGCAGTATGGTCAAAACTCGCATCTCCTGACTCCCAAGCCAAGAATAACAGCCAACACAAACATGAGGTAGAAGATACAGCTTAAATTAGGCTGTATGAATCCAGGGCTTTTGGGGCTGCAGCAATGCTCTTCTCTGCTGCTCCACCATTAAAAGCAAGCCATGATCACTGACTCGCAATGAACAAATAACCTTGCTTTGGTGTGTCAGAAGCCATCACCCACACAACTTACTTTGCAATCCTCCTCCCCAAGCTTCCACTCAGCCTGGACTATTTGATGCCTGCTGCCTTTGAGAAGCTTTTGAAATGAATGCTTTAAAGCCTGTAAGAGCAGCTAAGAAGGGAAAAAAAAAAAATGCCAGTTTTACATTTTTAAAATGATGCTCTTATTCTGCTCACAGCTGAGTTTTGGCGGCAGCTTGTGAGCAGAATAGTAAGCAGGAGTATTTGTTATGTTTTTCCAGGCCAGTTTTGTCTGGGCTGTGGAAAGCCATACTTTTTCTCGTTTCTTCTTTTGCTGCAGTTAGGCCATAGAAAGTTGCCCTCTCAGCAGAGGCTGCCTCTGTGCGTGTTGGACCAAAGAGAGGAGATACACAGCCCTCATCTATTTGAGCCAATCATGCCATTTCCTCCACCTCTGGGAACAGAGAAGGTCTTGTGTTTCTCCAGTTCCCTACTCCCCTTCTCTAGTCTTTTGCCAGTCAAGTGTCTATATGTATATGTACACACCATGACAGTACAAATACTTCTATCTGACCAGACTTTCACTATAGCTGTCCCTTAGGGTAGAAGTTATTCTACACCAACAAAAAACTTTTCACTAACTGATTTCAAACAGAACCCTCCCAGAAGTGTCAAAGTGATGATGTTCATCTCCAAGGATTAATCCAGCCCTCTGGAGAGCAAAATCAGCTCTCAGTCATACAGTTGGGGATCCAATGCTAATCTGAGTTAACAGCAAGTGAATTTGAAGTTTGAAGCCTTGGTCACGCAGACTGCTAAGACACCATGAATCAGATGAAATTTCTCTTGTCAGCAAACACAAGTTGTCCCATGAGCACTGAAATAACCGACACTTAAACTGTCAAGATTTGTGTGTCTCCCAGTTTCCACTGTAATCATTCCCACTGTTCTTCCTATCTTCTTCAACAGACTTACAATACTAAATGCCAAAATTAAAGGTATCAGCATTACCTCACCATGTCCCCTCCACCTCTCCATTTCCCACAAATCATCCTAGCTCCTTCTCCCACCACTAAATCCCCCATTGCAGCACTCTCACAGCCTTCTGTATCACCTACACAGATCCCTGGGCAGCATAGGAGAGGCAAAAGACACCATGGACTGCAGCTGATGCAGTAATACCTGTGTGCTCACTGGGCAGTCCACATACATACACTGTCTTGGTCAACTGGACAAACTGTTCTGCCAGAACAAGACATTAATTTGAGTGTTGCTCCACTGTTTAAGCACTGATTGTCACAGGACTTGTTAAAAATACATGAATATTTGTAGTTATTACCAAGGTACAATATCTTCGAGGCCCCTGTCCCTTTGTCAAACTAGGCTGAAGTATCCAAGAGATTAAAACTGTGCCAAGACAACTCAGAAACACAGATGGGTAGGAAGACAGGATGATCGTGTTCTTTTTCATTAGGAAAACATGGTAAAGCAAAAAAGCAAACAATGAAGCATCAAAATGTACTTATGAATTCTTATCAGTCCCAATTTAATCCTGATTTCAGTTCTTTATTTTGTACCAGGTGTCCTGGGTTCAGCAGTAGCAGTCATTTTTACTCCTTCGTAGCAGCTGGTGCAGTGCTGTGTCTTTGACTTTCAGCCTTGGAACAATGCTGGTAACACTGATGTGTTATGGTAACATCGACACCCGGATTAAGCAAGAACAAAAAAATAGTAACTGTATTAATTAATTTTTAAGAAAAGACTGATCGGCAGAAGATGAGCTGCTGTAAACGTGAAAAATACGACCTACCTATTATTAATATTATTGTTATTAATATTTACATTCAATAACTTAACAAAAGATTTAACCTTTCCTCATCTTTGCATTCCAAGAAGCAGAATGGAAGCTTGATGCTGGAGCTACCCACTGAGTGTGTTTTGTAGTTTCTGCTTCTTCACTAAATTGGGATAAAAACCCCTCAGAAAGCTAGCATCTTGCATTATATGCTAAAAATATCTTGAAGGGAGAGGATGAAGACTGTTGTTATGGGCATTTCACTTTGATCATCTTTAGAGGGAGATAAAAAAGAAAACAAGATTACCTTGGGAAAAACCCACACAAACACAGTCAGATTGTAAAGCCTCCAATAAAACACTGCTCTTGGCAAGTCACACCGGGGGAAAAGAAAAACCAAGCAGCTCCTCTGTCCATAATGTGCATTTTTTTTAACATTTACAAATTATTTTTGACTTAGCCGCGCAGGGAGCCTACTTTCAACCCTCAATTTGAAAATCATGGAGGCTTTATAAAGTCTTCCACCTGCATCTCTTCTTTGCATCACAGTTCTTTATCCTCTAAAGGATGAAAACCCCGGCGTATAAAAACTTTGTTAAGCTGTCACCATCAATAGGGTAAAAAAAAATAATGGTTGACAAAGAAGAAACAAATTGCGTCTTCGAATAAGTTTCCTTCATGCTCTTGTTAAAAGCTATAACCTCTGATGTTAACTAAATTTAACCCATTCTGACCCTTGTGGTGGCCCTTAACCTCTTCTTTATCCTGCTTCCTGTGGTTGCTGAAGAAAACTGGCCCAGTCCTTGGAAAAGCACTCTCTGTTGCACACAAAGCCCCAGCCTTGCTGCTAGTCTGTCAGGAGGGATAGAATAGACTGGGAGGTCAGCACCTGTGCTGAGAAGCAGGTGACAGGGAACTGCTTGGACCATTCTAGGGCAAGTTGTAATAGTTTCTACCCTTTAAATATCACACTGTAGTTTCGGGTATTCAAGGCAGCGAAGTTCACGTTCCCTTTGTGAATGCAGACTTTAAACAAATTAATCCATTGCTGTTCAACTGACTGTAAAATTAGTAGATTTACTGTTGCAAAAAAAAAAAAAGGGGGGGGGGAAGAGAGAGAGCTTTCACTTCCACTTTAATAAGGTCACGGATGTGTCCTCTGCTGCCAACAAAGGCAGCTTTTAAAATCTTCGCAGCTGAACCCAACAACTTGCAAAGGCTGTAGAACAATGTCTTCGATGTACAGTGGAAACTCCTCTCGCTACAGTCAAGATGTAAAACTAGACAGTTAAAACACTTTCTACACTGGGAAGTTTTAACTCTAATTGTGTCTCGCCCCAGGGCCCCACGGGCTTGCTTTATGATTAACATTTTAATAAATTCAGTCAGCCTTGCTTTTCAGGGAGCAAAACCCGTTCTGTGCCTAGATTCGGTAAATGAGCCCAAGCAATTTAACAGCAGAGCACGCATCTTCAAAAGGTTTGTTTTAATTCCTCTAACAGTGGCGCAGCTCAGAATCCAAACAAAACTTTAGCTGTTTCAACTGCATTTGTATGCATTATATTTGGGCATCAGTTAGCAGGGACCGTTTACCACGCAAGAGAGTTTTTGGGTTTGCTTTGATATTTGTTGTCTCCTGCTAGAATAAAAATAGAGAAGTGTGGATAGGCAGCAGCTTTCAAAAATGAGATGGAAAAGGAGTAAATGAGCTGTTTCAGAGCCCCGCAATCTGGACCTACTACATACCCAGAATTTCTGCGTCCTTTAAATAGTGTTTACTCTGACATGTTCTCTGCTATAAGGCAATACTCAACTCGGAACAAGGGAGTTTTTCATCTGAGTTACGTGCAAAAGTCTTTTATAAACACTAAGGGAAAAAGGAATAATAAGGACTGCCTAGGGGAGGCTCAGGCTCTTCTCTGAACCAGGGGCCTTTATAACTGTGATTATAACTAGCAGGAAGGTGGCGGAGAACCATGGCAGCTGCTGCTAAAGGGCAGGGGTAGGGAGGAGATAGAGACATTATCCAAGTCTTCTCCAAAGCTTCCCTGCTGAAACGCCCTGTGAAAGAGGGAATTACGCAGAAAAAGAGGAAAACAGAGGTGCACGGGGTAAGTGGCCCTACAGATGCTCAGTACTTTCTCAAGCACAAGTGTGCAGAAGACTAATCACAGATTTAGTAAATAAGACTGAAAGAAACTGCTGTCCCACCTGCTGTTGGTGGCCCATGACCAGGAGACCCAGGCACTGCACAAACCCAACAATACCAGTAATAAATTCCTGATTATCTTGTTTGGCACTTGACGTTTTTTGGAATAGATATTGCGAACTACAGCTCCAGTTTAGAAAGCGGCAAGATGTTCACCACAGACCAAAGTAAGACCTGTCCTCCACCCAGAGCCAGCAGATACGAGCCCCTTGCATGTGCATGGCACTTCTGCAGCTTGCTTCTTCCTCCCACAAATATATGATAGAGTTTGAATGAAAGTAAACTAGAGCTTCGGGTCTCCAGGTGAGCACTTCATCTTCTAGCTACAGGCATTCTCGCTCTCTCTTGGGTATTACAAGCAGCTTACTGCACACAGAAGGCATTTTTATAAGAGCAGGTATTGACAGAAGAAGGGGGAATGGCTTTAAACTGAAAGAGGGGAGATCTAGATTGGACATTAGGAAGAAGTTCTTCACTATGAGGGTGGTGAGGCCATAGCACAGGTTGCCCAGAGAATTTGTAGCTGCCCCACCCCTGGCAGTGTTCAAGGCCAGGTCGGTTGGGGTTTGCAGCAACCTGGTCTAGTGGAAGGTGTCCCTGCCCATGACAGGGTTTGAAACTGGATGAGCTTTAAGGCCCTTTCCAACCCAAACTATTCTATGATTCTATGAATAGCTTCAGGAGGAGATCAATCCCGGAATACGGAAGAACTGGAACCAGTTTCCAGCACCTTCAGGGGACACTCAAACCTCCCACAGACCAGTGAGAATGTGGAAGAAGCATCCCAGCAGCATCTTGAGTCTCACATTAATTAACAACCTTCATAATAATCACACTGGCAGATCACTATGCCACTCATGTACAAGGCAAGAAATCTCTCTATCCACCATCCTTTCTCCTCCTATATTTGCATTTTAAATTCTCTGGGGCATGAATTATCTACGGTTTGACATGAGGTCTAGCAGAACAGACCTTGATGTGGCAAAAAATAATAAAGTGAGAACAACAACTTTGCTAACCAGCTTGGGAAACTGCATCTCAAATGAAAAAAGACCTAAAAGATGCAGATTTAGGAATTATAAAAACAAATAAATGTCTGAGAGTATTGTCAGCGGTGGGAGGAGGATGATGTGCATCAGGCAAAACAGAAGGGAGAAAGTTGTTGTTATTAACTGCATTTATTATGACAGTGTCTTTCAAATAATAAAGACTGCAGTCCCACTATGACAGGCACATATAAAAACACAACCCCTGGACAATCACAGTGTAAACAGACATGAGACAGAGAACAAGGAGAAAGAGTACAATGAACCCCCAGAAACATCAAGTTAATTGAGGACAAACAGCAAGAGAAGGCTGCACTATTTCTTGGCTTGCTAAATTTAATTAGAAAGGCAGGAAGTAAAGCAAACATCAGGCTTAAACTTAATGGAATTGAATAAAGGGAAGAGAGAAGGAATGCAAGTTGCATGCTCCAAACTACACTGCTTTCAGGCAGGTAGTTTTTATCACAGTGAAGAGGATTATTAGCTTCATTGCTCCTGCTACCATTGCTGAAAATTATTGTCCTTATGGGGATGGTTCTTGGAGAGGCAACAGTAGCTGACTGCAAGCCAAGCACTGAGCAGCTCTCCTCTAATGCACACTGCAGAGCAGAGGATGAAAAAAATGAATCTCCCCAGGCTTCAGCTCTGCCAAAACTTCCCTTCACAGCTATTCGAATTCCACACTTCATTTCCAGACCATGAAAAGAGCAATAAACCCCAGGTTTGTCTTGCCTTGTCTTACTGTGGAACATTTCACTCTCCACAATGGGGTACTGTAGAATTTCAATAATTTATATTTCAAAAGCATCAAGCTGTGATCTGCTTTTCTTAGGCACTCTCCTGATGGAAGCAATGGCAATCACCATTCCCAGAGAGCTTAAAACTGCAAAGTCATAAAGCCTGAGCGAAATCAAGAAATGAACAAAAGAGCAGAATGGAAAAAACAGGCGCTATTTGCATAGAATAGGTGAAGCTACACTTGTGAGCCGGGCTGTTAGCACAGCTCACCATCCACATAGCTAATTCTGTTAATGGCATTTTTCCATACTCATTACTGCAGGCAAGGAGATTTAATGAGGGTAAGGCGATATGAATGAATTTCAGATTGAGAACTGATTTAGCCAAGTTTTCCGGTTTCGCACACCATTACCATACGATGTCTTCTGTGAAGATGGAGAGCACAAAGCAGTGACAGACTTTTGCACGAGTACCAAAATGGCTGTATCAAAACACCCAGCATATGGAATTAAACCATTCCAAGACCACAGTTAAGAACACAAAAGTCTAAAAGAAGATGAAGCTCAGGTTTGCACCGCATTTCTTCTTCCTGGGCAGGAAGGGGGCAGAGGAAAGAGGGGTCACTTAAGTTCTGGCCCAAGGCAAATAAGCTAAAAATCCTGATTTTCTTTCAGCAGGAAGAACAGTAGGCAGGGCCTCCCTTGCAGCTGCTTACCATGGCTACATTTTGAACCAGATTCTGCTCACTTTCAGTCTCAGCACCGCTCTCAGCTCCAGCCTTGCTGGTCAAACAGCATTCCTCAATAGACACAAACACCATCCCTCAGTAGACACAAACACCTCAGCTCCTGAAAAGATATTTTCAGCACACACTACTCCACACACGTTCTGCCCAACCAGAACAACAGAACAGCACACACTGGTTAGCGTTCTGCTCAGAGTGGGTTACTTACAGCTGGGGACCCAGGGTATGGCACAGATATCAGCTTCTCTTTCAGAGGCAGGGGGAGGAAGGAGCCTGCAAACCTAAGGCTTATCAGCCTACCAAGGAAGGTAACAAATCCAAACATCCAACAACTCTGAGGGAAACTCGCACAGTGCCACAAAGGCACACGCTGGTGCTGACCCCTGCAGACACAGCTCTACCACACGCCACGACGCCTCGCACATGCACCGCAGCACACACTGCTGACTCCTGGCAGCCCTGGCACTGACACACGCCCACGGCACCCCGTGTTCAGTCACACCAGCACCGCCTTATGGCTGGGGACAGAGGGGGCGATGTGTTACAGTGTGCAGACAGGCACAGCGGAGGCTCAGGTGCACAGCCTCCATAAACACCACACAGGCAAACACTCGGCATGCACAGCCTCTTACTGTGCCCAGCTCTGTTCTGTGTCCAGCGCTGGGAAGGGACACGCTTCGGCTTGACTGAGTCTAGAGGAAGCCATGAGGATGATCAGCGGGCACCCCCGCTATGGAGACAGGCTGAGAGAGGTGGGCTTGTTCAGCCCAAAGGCGGCTCCAGGGAGACCTTGTAACAGTCTTGCAGTGCCTAAAGGGGCCTACAGGAAACCTGGGAAGGGACTTTTTACAAAGACATATCGGGATCGGACGAGGGCAATGGCTTTAAACTGTCAGAAGGTAAATTAGATATAAAGAAGAAATTCTTCCCTGTGAGGGTGCTGAGGAACTGGCACAAGCTGCCCAGAGAAGTCATGGCTGCCCCATCCCTGGAAGTGTTCAAGGCCAGGTTGGAAGGCGATTTGAGTAACCTGGTCTAGTGGAAGGTGTCCCTGAACATGGCAGAGCAGTTGGAACTGGATGGACTTTAAGGTCCCTTCCAACACAAACCAGTCTGTGATTCTATGATCCTCCTCACTCACTGCCACAAACCACTGTCGTGGGAAGGCCACCGGGCATAGCAAGAACCATCTCCTCACAGTGGTCCTTACACCCAACTGCAACAATCCCAGTGCAGCAAATACACACAGACTTAGCAAAACTAAATCAAAACGACAGTGGTGGTACACCAAGGAACACAACCCAACCCAACAACCACACATGCAGAACCAGACACACACACCATGCACACATCAACACGGAAATGCACGGACACAAGAGGAATACTCAGACACACACACAGGTGCACACCACGAGGAGACACAAACTCCCTGTATGTACAGACTTGCCCATGCAGAAATACATCTCCATATACCAGTACAGGTGTGCCCAGCGCGCAGACAGGCGGGCAGCCCTGAACACACAGTGCACACACAGTGCACACACATGTACACACATGTACACACATGTACACACGCACAGACACACGCACCCCCACTCACACCCGCACAGCAACCGCACGTACGACGCGCGGGCACGGCTGCGGGAACAAGGGCGCTGCGCGGGAGCGCGCCCGGCTACCGCGGCCACGCGCACGCACACGGGGCGGCCGCAGCAGGCGGAGGCGGAAGAGCAGGAGGAAGAGGAAGGGGTGAGGCGGCGTAGTGTCCGCGTTCCGGCTGCCCAGGCGGGTTCCTCGGCAAGGTACGGCGGGCCGGGGCCGGCGGCTCGGCCCGGCAGACAGGTGGGAGCCGCCCGGCGCGGGAGGTGCGGGCACGCCGTCCGGGGAGGCCCGGCGGGCTGCGGGCCTGCACCGACACACGGCTGGGCCCGAGTGACAGGGGCACACGCGCGCCTTCGGTGGCCTCCCGGCGTGCGCACCCGGGCGCGTCCATGCAGATCCACGCGTAAGGTTAAAAGAGCCTCTCCACAGCGCAGGAAAGCACGCCAGAGGGTCCTGCGGGTACGCATCTGTAGCAGCTGCAGGGTGTGCAGGGAGTACGGAACGGCGGCTCTTCACAGCTCCCCGTATGCGTGCAGCCTGCATGCTCACTGGAACCCGCCACAGCTGTCCTCACTGACCACAGAACCACGGAATGGTCTAGGTTGGAAAGGACCTTAGAGCTCATCCAGTTCCAACCCCCTGACATGGGCAGGGACACCTTCCATCAGACCACATTGCTCAAAGCTCTGTCCAACCTGGCCTTGAACATTCCCAGGTATGAAGCAGCCGCAGCTTCTCTTGGCAATCTGTGCCGGTGTCTCATCACCCTCAGCTTTGTATCGGCTGCTAAAAGTGGTCTGCCCCAGGCTTCAACCTGTCCCCATGCTCAGACTGTTTATTCACAGGTCATTTTGTGTGTTCCTGGGACAGGACTCCTTAGAATCATAAATAGTTCCTCATCCTTGCTGAAGAAAGAGCTGAGCTTGCTAACCCAAGGCTAAGTAGCGTTCTCCATGTGTATGTACACACATGGATATGTGTTTACAGTATCACACATGCATATGTTTATAGAGTGGAATCACCTTCTTCCCTAGGCAAGAGGTCACACTCCTGCTAGCTCCTGTGGCACCACGTTTGATTTCCTGTATCATCTTTAGCTTTCCCTGCACTTGCTGCCTTTTAAACACAGAATACCAAAACTGCAGATAAAACTCCACAGTTTGCTCTTTATTTCTGAAGTTTTCACAGATGTTAAAAATCAGCTGATTTCTGAAGCTTTGAATGAAATGCAAATAAAGGTCAGGTGCACCAAAACTGACACAGGGAATCCATGAACCAGGGAAAAATAGGGGAAAAATATAATGGAAGAAATGCCTCAAAGATTAGTCTTTGATTTCAAGCACTGGGGCATTTTGAGACTTGTTTTGAATGCTTTGACGGTGCTTTAAGCAGCCTGGTCTAGTGAAAGGTGCCTCTGCCCACGGCAAGGGGGTTGCAGCTGGATGAGCTTTGAGGTCCCTTCCAACCCAAACCAGTCCGTGAGTCTATAGCTGCATGAGTACCATGCCAAGACAGATGCCTGTAACAATTCTAAGTTTCAGTTTGCATGTAGGGATCTTAGGTCTATGAATCTGTTGCTTATTTTACAGTTCATGTGTTGCAGACAAGTCTTATCTTTGTCTCTCCTTTTTTTCCCCCCTAGATTTTCATTCAAGAAGAAAAATATCATTATTGATGTTTTTATTGAATGGTCCTAGTAAAATGGCACTTAGGTGCATGCTGTCTGCATGTAAGAAATTCAGATAGTTCTGGTAACTGGAATAAAACCAGCTCACCATAAAAAGGAATATGCCACCCTAAATTTAATGTTTGTGAAAAACTGGTAGAGTCAATCGATACTTTAAATGTCTGATAAAATAGGTTTTAAATTAAGGCACTGTTTTCACTTTCGAGCATGTCTGAATCAGTAGAACTTGAGCTTAAACAACAGTGAAGAAACTTTTAAAAAATTAAGGTTACTGAAATAATATCAGTGAATCCATTTAAGAGCAATTAGCAGCTGGACTGCTTCCTCAGTGACAGTTGGAAAACAGAGAAATACATCATTTGGGGCCAGTGCTATGAGAAGCAAGTTGCATGCTGGCTATGGAGGAGTTTTCAACCCTGGCAGATAAACCGTATTTTCAAGTATAGTAACTGGTTACTTGGTCAAGTTTTAATGCCAAGGTGAAGACTTTGCATGGCAGTCTTACACTGTATGGCCAAGGTTTTGGAATGCCAAAACCTGCACTGAAGAGTCAGACTGCAGATGTCGGAATGGCTGCTGAGGGACATTGCACAAATTGCTACTTCATTCACTACATGATTAAGATGGTTCTGAATTAACGTGGTTCAAATGAAACACTTTCCAAAGATGACTGCTGGAACCAGGAAGAAAGTCCTATTATTAGATACCTCCTGAAAAAAAATAATCTGAACAGTAGAAGTGTGACGTGCCTTTTTGACAGCATGCTTTCCCTCATATTGGCTTATCTTTCTGTGCATAAAAAACCTCTGTAAAAGTGGATACTCTTGTGAGGAGGAATGAACTACAAGTATGGGATTCTTTAAAGGAATCCAGGCTCTAGTTTTAAATTACTGAAGATAACATCAACTCTTCATAAATTTTGCTGTCAAGATTTTCTCTCCGGGTTAAAGCCCTCTGTTACTGTAAAATTACTGTTGGTTGTTCATTCTGTATAGTAACACCATTGCATCTTTTTGAAAGAGCAGTTTTAGGGGCTAGGGTTTTCTAAACTGGAGTCAAGTCTTTCTAATGTAACTAGAAGTATCTGGCTGATGGGGATAACTTGTTTTGTCTTCTTCACTGCCTCCTCAGAATGACTGCCTTTCATGTGATGAAACTTCTGTGTCAAGCAACAAGAAATGAGCAGAGATACGCAAAAAGATTCTGTGGTACTCTTCTGACACAAACACAACAGAAGAGGGTCTTTTCTCCATTCTGGATGGTCGTATCTGACCCTACAAAATCAACAGTGTTTGGACTTACACAACCGTTTTGTACAGCTAAAAAAACTCCCAAGGAGCCGAAAACGGCATTTGGAAGTGTTGGGCGAAGAATTCCGTATCGGATATTGCACGTCATCAACCAGGATGGAGAGAGCTTAGGAAATATGCACCGAGCTGAGGCACTCAAACTTATGGATCAACATGACCTGAAACTAGTTCTTCTGCATGAGAATGTAGAACCTCCTGTATACAGACTAATGACTGGGCAGCAGATTCATGAAGAACAGCTGAAACGTGCAGAGAAGAAAAAATCAAGCGCAAAATCAGGTACGTGCATTACTGACACTGTAACGCTCACTGACCACTTTGGCAAATGCTGCATTAGAAGTGGTTTCAGCAGATGAAATCCTCTTACTTGCATTTGTGTAAATCCAAAGCAGTGTCATTGTGGTACATGCTATTAAGGATTTGCACAGTGGTGAAGATAACATTTTTGACTTAGACTAGTCTTTCACAGAGAAGTCTTCTGTTGCCTTCTCAGGATTTATTGTTCTGGCACCTCCTGGCTTTCCAAAAAAATACTTATGTTCAAGTGAATATAACTGGACTCTGGTTCCTTGAGCCTCACTGAATTCCTGTTCCTCTGAGGCATAAACTGACACTCAGTTTTTACAAACTGAGCACCAGATACACCTACATAATTACAAAGTTTTGTCACCAGTAGTCACAAAACATTCTTTCCCTAGCTTGCTGCTAGGAAGACAAAGTCAGAAGCCCCTTCTTGTACAGAGGAAGAGAACAACTTTTATGTTGAATGCTTCTCAGGTCTTCTCAGCTGTTTTTAAGTCTGCCTGCTCCAGCAGTTTAAAAAACTGAGTTGGCAAGTAGGTTTTCAAAAAGGCGTCTGACCTTATACCCTCTTATCCTCAGGCTGACAAAGGTATCAGTGCTGTGGGTAGAGTTCCGATTTTAGAGGAGAGCACTATTATGGTAGTGATTTTTTCTGTTCAAGAAGCTACAAAAAGATTATTCACATCTTAGCTACATCAGAGAAATCTTAAAGAAGGAAGAGAGCACAAATCAAATGTCATTCAAGGCATCACACTTCCAGTTGAATATTGTGCTTCACCATTCAAGAAAACAGGTTTCAGATTAAGAGGGCTCTAACTTCAGAGCTTTTACATTCAACTATACTATGTGCAGAATGTAGAGTTTACACACTAAAAATCTTTAAATCCAGATCAAGCATTTAGCTGTTTATCTGTTAGACATGCATAGTGGGTGGTATGAACTGTAATTAAAGTAAAAAATACTTAAAGCCTTCTGACCCTGAAGAGACTTCCCTGTATGCTTCAAACATGCACTCAGCCTCCCAGTTACAGCACTGAGTGTGATGCAGGAAGTATCCACCTTCCAAGATGGGAGTGGTGCCTGCTGAGACAATGTGATTTAGATGCTCTGCGTATGAGAGAGCAGCACAGGGCAGGGGAGTTAAGCAAAGCACCGTAAGCTGTTGAAAGACAGCAAAGGTTTGTCACATGTTAAGCCAATACAGTTTTAGTTCTGTTTTAAACAGAGATGGTCCGGAAGGAGTTGTCCTTTTCTTCAGCTATTGCCAAGAACGACTTGGACACCAAGACTAAACAGATAGCCCAGTGGATTGAAAAGAAATACCAAGTTAAAATTACCATCCGGCAAGCAAAAGATAGCAATACAGACATGGTAAGTGCACTTCTGAAAGCTGGACCAACCAGTTTCATTATATAGCTGCACTTGTATTAATTTCCCCTATTCGGTACTGTTTTAATGCATCGTGTACTGCTAAAAGTAAGTGAAGGTCTGTGTCTCATTAAAGGAATGGTTGGCCCACCTTCAGCTGCCTCTGTTCAACCACTGCAGTTCTAGGAAAGTAGTCCCATGAAGACACATCAAACACTATGGTTTAAGAATGCAGTTGCAATACTGGCTTTGACAGCAGAGTCTAAGCGGGTCCTGCTCCTCTGCAGCCCCACCATATTAACTGTGCTGGTGAAATTTCCCTGTCAATGCCTTAAGCCAGGTTACTCATTGAAAAGTTTAGTAGTAAGGTTTAAAAAAAATTCTGCTGGTATTTTAGCTGGGTTATTTCTCTAATCTAACTGTTGTTCTGAGGTGCATTTGTGCAATGGTGGCTAATGTTAGTTGTCCACTGCTACACGGATGGTGTTCCAAGACTGGCAAAGTGAACATCTATAAATAAGTTGGGGAGCTGGTGGCAACTTACTCACTAGTATAACTGCAAGGCCTTGAGACTTGTTTCCATTGTCATTTGCACAATGGCTTTTTTTTGTGAGGATTCCATGTAAGAATCTGTTTTCTTTTTTCCTTTTAATATGTGCAGTGAATTAGGATTCCCTGATGATCTTCTCTACTATATTTCTGGAAGAAAATTGTGATATCGATTCATCCAAAAGGAACAAAAGCTTTTCATAGAAGTTGAATTCACAGGGAAAGGGTAACATGAAGAAAAATTGGATATCCAGATTTATGTCCTTAAATTTAAAAGCTTAAGAGTTCAGCTTGTTATATGAATCCACTGTATCAGGGAGTTCAATACTACCAGGTTCTGCTGACCTTAGAACAATATTGCCCCTAAAGAGGAAAGCCCTGTAATAATATGCCCAAATCTAGTGGAAGAGGAGGGTGGGGATGAGTCAGATACAGTCCACTCTCATGGACATCTTCAAACAGCAAAACCAGGATGAGTCAGGAATTCAGCCTAAGTGGCTTAATTCCTCTGGTAACCTTCCTAAACCTGCTAACGAATGAAGAACAGATTAGGAAAGGACAAGCTTAACTGCTCAAACCAGAACTAGCAACTAGCTCAGTTCAGCTAACCGTTAAACCACAAGCAGGAGATCGTGTCATTACAGACAGCCTTTTCTACCTTTTCTAGGTATTTTTCTACCTGTGTTTGTGCACTTAATCCTAGTTTTCCCCTTCTTTTTAGTTCATGCTTTTTGATCAGATTTTGGAGACTGTGTCTGAGAAAGCCACGTACCTTTCCAAGCCAAAAATTACCAGAGAAGGAGTGAGTGCCTGCATTTTGAGACACATGTCTGACAAAGAGCTGAAAGCATATCAGAAGATGGAAAACCGGAAAAACAGTACAGAAAAGAAAGATGAAAATGAAGATCTGAAGTCAGATGAGTTGAGTCAGTGACTTTATAAAAAGGTATAAACAATCTGTTATTTAAAAACAAACACAACCCTATAAATAAAATTATTGTTGAACTTTACATTGATTATTCCATGAAGATTATCCACCTTTACTGCAGAGTCAGAATTTCAACAGTTGGTATTTCACTTTCTGTGGGCTTATCCATTGTCTTGCTTTGTGTCACAACAGCATCCTTCCCTGGCTGTGTTTTAGGAGGAATGTAGCCGCTCAGATGAGAGGCTAAGCTCCTCTTAGGACGAGAACGCTTTGTCTGGCAGAAATAAATGCACAATTAGCAACTTGACATATCCATGGAACAAAGTCTACTAATGTGGTGGGGAAAGAAGAAATCAATGAATAGGCCAGCACTGCATCATTTAAAGGAACTTCAGAATCAAGGTTCTCCCAAATTAAGTAGATAGCTGGCCTGCTTTCCTGCTTGAAGTCATATTCTGAAACATGTAATATTTATTCTCCTCTGAAGTGACAAGGTATGGTTGAGAGTACTTTTTTCAAGCGTACAACTTACTTTTAAGTTCAGCTTTTTCTTATCAGGATCATGTACAACTGCGTGCCTTGCTAGGCTCTGCTACAGTTACAAGGAACAGGGAAAAAAAAGTTATGTTTATCATTTCAGATTATGTGATTCAGATTAGAACAGTGTAAAAAAAAAATACATACCTTCATTGCAAATGTTTTTCCACAGCCTGGATAATCGCAAGAGAATGGTTTTTGCTCCTCATGAAAAGAAAGGATGTGGCTTTGAAGGTTAAATACAGTTGTGTAAGTTCTCCCACATCCTTCTTTTGGGCATCTGCAGACCTCCCTCTCGGCAGCATGTACTTTTTGATGCTGCTTGAGATGATCTTTCCTTTTAAAAGTTTTGTTACACTCACTGCAAACGATTGCATCTGGGTGGGAGAGAGACAGGCAAAGTATAAATTAACAACTTTGTACAGAAGCTCAGAATCAAACCTTAGTAGGCCACTAAAACAATGCTGAAATCCACAAAAATTGCAAGGAACTCAGATTGGAAGAGAATAATGCAGTCTGAATTATCCAGATCCAAAATCCTACATTGTGCAAGTTCTCATTAACTTGATCACAAAGCAAAGTTAGTACACTGAGCAGCATTCCATCAGTTAAAAGGTCTAGCCAGAGTGACAACCATTTTACCAGTAAAGCATAAGTAAACAAGTTCATCTGGACACAACAACAAGCTCATGAAATTTCAGCATTAACTCCTCAAGTTAGCAGTTTGTTTCCCTATTTGTATCAATAGTTCAGCTTTGTTTACTTAATCATTTTGAGGTTACCTGCATGACTTTCTTTATTATGTTTCAGAAGCTCTGACCAAGTTTTTCCAGTATATGAGCAGTTTTCTTTCTTGCAAGCATAGCCTGTTGGACAGGACAGATGTTTACAATCACAAAGCTTTTGGCAAACAGAGTCCAGTTTTTCAAAGGGGACCTCCACTTCCAGCATTTGAAAATTAAAGGCCAGTATTCCTCCTCCCATACTGCAACCAACACAAATTAACATGAGAACATTCTGTCTTAAGAAAGGAACACAATACAAATCACAGCTTTTTGCACTCTACCTAGTCCCCTGGGTTTGTTGGGTTTTTTTCTAGCACTGGAAAGCAGGTTAGCTGTCAGTCATACTGAAAGAACAGACAGGAGTGTAAGAGGATAAGCTCAAACATACATGACCAACTCCTGACAATTCCACTTTAAATGCCTTTCATATAGGTACATTAATAACTTCAAGCAATGCAAGTCTACATGGTTTTGCCAAGGCTCCATAGGAAATCTGCTGCAGAACTGGCAACTGATCCTAACCTCTGGAAGTCTAGGTTAGTGCCCTTAACCACTTCCAGAAGATGGATTATTGACAAGGAGGCACATTAGGAAAATAAATTACTCAAGGCATCCCAAACTCTGTTCAGCCTGACAAGTAACTTAACACTGTAATGCCTTGCAACAGTATCCCACCCAACTACTCAAAACAGATGTTCTTGTTTTGTCCAACTGGATCACTAGGCCCAGAACACTTTCATGTCTGTTGTAAATCCCTGCATACTCTCTGTACTGAAGAAGTCCTTTTTCATTTGCTGAAATGTAACTGAAACAAGAAGAAAAACTATTACCTTCATGTATCTTTTCATGCCGCTTTAGATGACTTGGGGTAGAAAAGCACTTTCCACATCCTTCACTATTGCATCTAGGTATAAAATACACTGGTTTAATTTCTTTCACTGCATACAAGTATTTTTTGTTCTTTAAGTCAAGAACAATTAAAGTGGACAAAATAATACAGGTTTCCCTTTGCCTAAAGATCTGTTCTGTGTGTCCTCCCCCACTTGTAAAAGTAAATTCCATAATACGTTTGTAATAGAGGACTCTGATCTCCTCGAGACTGAAATTATAGTACAGTTTCCACATATACAGCAAGTTAAGCTTTAGCTAAAGAATCAAGCCTTGTATCATCCCTACACAGTAGGTTCTTCAAAGATAAAAGAGAAATAGAAAGTGGAGGGTTTAAGTGGTTTGTACAGATCTGGCAGAGCAGCAGCAGAGCACCAACAGTATTTTTGTGCCTGTCACACAGCCATACTACTGCATGTCACTTAAGTGGAACACTCCTGTTAATTGTGTTCCATCTGTAAGAAACACAAGACTAAACTTTGCTTTCATCAGATCTATACTGATGTGTCCTGTAAAGAATGGAATCATAGATTCACAGCTTCTCAGATTGGTGTCCAAGCCTTTCACCCTTTTTAAGCTGCTACTCACTTCATGTTAGCCACGTCACTTCTTTTTACTGAAAAATAGAATTAGCTGCATTTTTCATTATCTTGCAAGCTCTTATGCTTGTATTTTAGACCGTGTGAACTAAAAACCGGGGGTCTTTTTGTTTCTTTTTCCTGTGAACCTGTAAAACCTATAGAAAACATCTGGAATGCTAAGTTACAGAGCACCAAGAAACAAAAACAGACTAGTGAGCAAAGCACTTGCACAAGAAATGTACTTGCATCCATGACTACAAATCCATTCCAGTTTTGGTTTTTCTGCTTTTGTAAATGCTACATTAATGAAAAGGTTGAGAAAAGGCTCCTGTTTTCATCTATAGTATTTATGGAATTGTTAAAGTTCATTATTAAAATTATCCACCTACTTGAAGGGAGGATCATTGGTGTGGTAACACTGATGAACTTTAAGTTGTTGATGCTTCCTGAAAGACTCCTTACAGCCCTCGAAGTCACACTATTTAGGAAATTAAGTTATTAGAGACCAAATAACGAAAGCCAAGTCCATGTGTGTTTGCTGAAATCCCAATCACAGTATTGGAACTCATACAAGTACTACATAAGAAGTTGAAGTATTTCACTAGACACACAAAAAGGAGCTTTTAGCCTCCACTTTGCAGTATCAAAGGTGATTACTCACCACATACTGCCTTTTCCGATTCTGATGCTTGCGCTCAATGTGCTTCTTTAAGTTTGATTTTGTTCTGAATTTCTCATTGCAGCCATCAGCTGTGCACCTACAAATGAACTACATTATCAACACTCCCAAACAGTGATTTGTTTCATAGGCAGATACAGGAATTGCTGGGCAAGAAGCATACACAAAGATTAACTGAAACTCAACCCAAATTTGCCTTAACACCACAAAAAGGCTAAGTTACAACCAAAAAGCTACAGGAAAATTATCAGAGGAGATACTTAATAAAGTATGCAGGAATTCCTAGCTCCCAATCCTAGCTCCCAATCCATGACATACAGCTGTTCAAAGCTCAATAATAAGAAATAACTGTCCTTCCTTCTTTTAATTCTGCATTCTCAGGAGAGATCTGCCCGTTCCTATTACGGATCACAGCCAGACAGGCGGCTTCAGGCTGCCACTTCCCACAGCGCTCACCCTGCGCGCGCACTGTTGCGGCAGCACTCATGGTACCAAAGCTAGGCGTGCATAGCACCCACACATCAGTTTCAGTTCCACTTCCGCATGGACTAGCGTAATTAACATATAAAAAGCGCGGCCTTACTCGAACGGCTTTTCCCCGGTGTGGATAAGCACGTGTCGAGCGCGGTGGAAGTCTCTGGTGAAGCCTTTACCGCAGCCATCGTAAGGGCAGACATACGGCCTCTGATGGGAGCGGGAGAGAAAGAGGGAGGGCCGGTCAGGGGCGGCACACCATTCCTACGGGACTCGGCCGCCTCCGGGAGGCGCCTTCAGCAGCGCACACCCCGCCCATGGGGTTTCGGGTACCGCGGGGTGAACCGGGCCCCAGCGCGGCGCCCTTGGCCTCACCCGCGCTAACCCTTCCTTTCCCGGCTCACCTCGCCCGTGTGCCGGCAGAGGTGCGCGTCCAACTTCCATCCCTTGTTAAAGGACGCGTCGCAGCCCTCGAACGAGCAGATGAAGGGGCGGGCGTGAGGCGCGCTCCCGCCGCCCCCCTCTGCGGCCATGCAGCGCGGTACGGGCCGCCGCGCGGCGGTGGCGCATGCG